>JAODAL010045421.1:0-20000 GCA_025379985.1 Phyllomedusa bahiana
CAATTTTTTTCCAGTGGTCTTGAGTGGGCCCAAGGTGTGTCCACCTGATCCGAAAAAAAATAGTTTGAAAGGCGGTTGTAGTCTGGGGGGCCCAAAGGGGTGGGTTTTGAGAAAAGCTGCCTGTGAGCCCCAAAGCATGCTTCCTTTTGTGCATGCGCCCTGTGGTAGCTGTTGTAGAATGGTAGGTGGAATTTTGGGTCATGGGTTCCCATTAGGGACATCATAACTGCAGGAAAAGGCCTTAAGGGACAGGGGTACGCTATCCATTTCAGATCCGGGTCAAACAGGTTAATTTCCATGCCTTCTGGAAACTGTATTTGTGCCCTCTGAGCTGCAGAAGGGTTTCCGCCCCAAGTAGTTACAGGGCAGGTGTCTGTACTAGGAAAGGGAAACATAAAGTCAGGGAAGGCCCCGCATTAAATTTGGGCACGGGAGAGGCGCTTATGAATGTGACCCCTACCCCCAATACAGCTAAGTTGTCAGGGGATCGGGGACCCCGGGGGGGGGCCCTTTGGGGCTGAATCACAGATGTGCCGCACCGTGTCCCCCTAAAATCTGTGGGCTGCCCAGCAACGGGGAAATGTGAAAACCCCCCACACGCTTTTTTTCACCTAAGAAGAGAACTGGGGAGGGCGGGCCTAAACTTCATGGGGGGGCCTCCGGGTTGTGATTTTTGCATAATGCTTTAAATTTTGCGTTGTCCTTCCCCGGGCGAGTTGGCCTGGAAAGCAGCGTTCATCCCTTCTGACCCAAGGGAACACTGGCGGCCGGGGGGGGGGCGGGGTTTGTGCCCCGGGAGCAGTGCCCAGGTTCAAGGCCATGCCCTGATCACTCTCTGCGGTGGGGGGGTTTTGGGGCCCCTGATATACTGCCCTGGGAGGTGACTAAAGGATATAGGGGGCCGGGCATGGGGGTTCAGGCGTCGCCCTCTGGGGCATTTTCGGCAGCACCCCAGACTCTACAAAATTTCCACCCGTCCGGATTTTGTTCTCCACTACATCACAGGCCCCCTTTCCCGGGCCATTACGGGCCCCTTTAGGGTGGTGGGCAGGCCGGCGGCCCTTTGAATCACAACTCTCATCGGGGCTTTTTGTAACCGTAAACTTTTCAGCGCTTCGAAACCTCCATACCCCCAACTTAACATAACTTTCTTTCTGCAGTCCCCTTGCAACTCCAAATGAGCCTGTGCCTGTTAACCTCCTTGTCACACAAAATTGCCCCGAAAAACCTTTTATGATTTACTATATTTCTCTTCTTTCCCCAAAAAACTATTTCCTCGGGAGTCTCAGCTTCTGCTGGTAACTTATGTTCTCGTTTAAAAAAGTTAAACGATGATATCCTCCTCTTTCCTCTTTTCCCCTGGGGAAACTACCAAATTTGTGGCCACCACTTGTGCCCAGGTCACACCCTTCACTGAACACTATAAAAATAATAAAAGTCCCTAACCCCCCAAAACAATAGTCCCGTTCACCGCTGTCACAGTAAATTACCTTTACTGTGAGGGCTGTACCCCCCCGGTATTCCCCAACCCCCAGAAGTTCCCCTATTGAGATTTGCTTCTAATCCCCGGGGACCCACGCAGACTGTAATCAACCTGAGCCTTGTCCTGTTTAGAAAAACCAAAAGGGGGAAAGGAGTCTATTTATCTTTTTAGTACAAGTTTGAAAATTAATTATTAAAAATTCATCACTAAACCTTTAGATGGTGAAACCTCCTTCCCCCTTCTTCGGGAGAGAGAAATTTCTGGCCATCGGTAAAAGAAAGGCATTTAGGGCAGCCCTTTTTCCTGTATTGGGACACAGATCGAAAACCTTTTTTTTACAGCTTGAAAATAAACACATTTTCCCGAAAAGAAGAAAAAAAGGTTTCCTTTTTGCCCGAGAGGCAGCCCGTGAGTCCCCCCTTTGGAAAAAAATACCATAGCCCTCCCCAAAAAATTCTGAAAACCCACCTACTTTATAATTAACCCAATCAGAGAGACACCCTGACGGGTTTAAAAAGGGCCCCACCCCCCCTTTTATTCTTTTCATGCTACGGGGTCCTTCTTTCTAAAGTACTGTGTCTAATTTCCCCTTACCCCGGACGTGGAAACATTTTAATTTGGGGATTTTTCCATTTTTCTCCTTTTATTTTAAAAAACTGTTTGTGTGTTGTAATTATTGTTTTTAAATTTTTTTTTTGTCTATGTAAGCACTTGAAATATTTTTATAAAAAAGGAAACATAATTCCTAATCTTTTGTTGCACAAACCCCCAATTTCTTTAAAAGGATTGTTTTTTTTTTTTGGTAACTACTGAGAAGCAGTGAGTTTACCTTAAGCATTTTTTAGTGTTTTTTAGAAATGGTGAGGACTCAATCCCTTCCCAGTGAGCCCTGTTCTTGAAATTTGAAGGGGGTGGTGGCAGCGGTAATTTTGGGGGGCGGGATGTCTTGTGGTACGATTTAGCTTGATTTGCTCCTGAGTGAGAGGGAGCCGAGGGGATATAAGTCTCCCATTACAGGCCCCCCCCATCACGTGCGGTGAGCGTGTACGTGAAAAATTGGGGGGCAAGCGGTGGATATTTTTTCTTTTTTGCAACATTAGGTTTGGTTTAAGAAATTATTCCCTGCACTAAAAGACTGGCTGTATTTTGTGAAGATTACCCAGTTTAAAAGAATTAAGCAGGCTTACTTTTTTTGGGGACACACATCAACATTTCCCCCCCCTTTTTTCTTTTCTATCTTTTTTTTGGAAAAAGGGGGTGTTTTGTGGAAATGGCAGCCTTTACAAGAAGCAAAGAAAAGAATATTCGTCACCCCTGTGTGAGGAGAGGTTATTGTTAAGCGGAAAAAGACAAGGCCCAGCTGATCCTGGAACTCGTGGAGCAGATCTGCACGCGGACGCGGCGCCCAGAGAGCGAAACTGAAACCACAGGTCCAATTGAGGGGATTTAAGCCCCTGAAGAAATTTTCCCCCCTGAGGACCCCGCAGCGGAGCCTCAGGGGGCATGGACTTGCTCTGGGCATGGCTTTGCAGAAAACTTGGCGTTGGCCCCTAGTGGGGCCCCTCCCTTATCCTGCAATTCCCAAAAGGCAAGGAAAAAGAGGCTGGGGCAGGAGCTCAACAGGAGAGAGGCGGCTTAGCTCAGTGAGCGTAAGCAGCGAAGGGGGGCGGCGTCAACCCCGGCGTCAAGCAGCGAGAGAGGCGGCTGAGCGTCAAGCTGAGAGAGAGCGAACGGGCCGAGCGTAAAGCTAAAAGGGACCTCAACTACAGCTCACGACTTGAAAGGGGTGAGGCTTTCCCACGGCCTCTGCCCAGGATAAAAAACCCTTTGAAACCCAGACGGGAAAATTTTTTCCTGTGATGGAAAAAATGGGGACTGGATGTTTTCCCCACGGGGTTTTAAAAGACTTGTAGGAAAATTTCATCTGCCCAAAAGGGGATGGGCACATACTGACCCAGGAAAAGAGGAAAACCTTTGGGAGGTTTTTTTGGCCCTCCTCCCAGAGCAAGGGGGGGGACTATGACGCCTAAAGAGGGCTCTGGTCCGAAAAATCCTCACTCCGGGGGTGTTTATCGCAGAAAATTTGGGAGTTACAAAAAAGGCCCATGACAGCTACGCCGATGTGGAAAGCGGCTTAAGTACCACCTGAAACAGGGGGTGGAAGGACTACTGTTTCCGCTTTGAAGGACCTGTTGAATCTGAGATAAAGGGAAAACCCTCCATTTGCCCTGCCGTGTTTCAGTTTGTCGGGACGGGAACCCCAAGACACCCAAAAGAGGGCGGGGGACCTGGCGGACTCCTATGTTCCCAACGGGATGCCAAAAACCCGGAGACCCCCTGAGTCCCCCGGAGGAGAGGAAAAGCCTGTGGGGTCCCCTGTCCTCCAATCGCCCCCCCTGGACACCCCCTAGTACTCCGCCGGGCCCCCCAAAGGCTACACCCCCATTGTGGACATGGCGGGTGTTTTACTGCAACCAATGGGGCATTTTTGGCCACTTGTCCAACAACGGAGGAGCCCCCCGATGCCCACGCGCCCCCTGTAGCGGGCCCCCTCCATTATCTTGTAACGGGGACGAAAGGAAAAGGGCAAAACCCCTTAAACCTGGAATGTGGGCAACGGGGTTTACCGTTGGCTTAAAGGGAAAAGGGGAAGAGGTGATTTTTGGGTCCAGAGATGGTGGATGCTAAAATATTATTCCCGGGAAGGCCAAAGACCCTGACTGGGTTTCGGGGGCCGTCTGCTAACCCATGGCTTTGTGTATCTGGACTGGGGGGGGGCCGAGGGGAAAGAGAGAAATGGGGGTTTCTGCCACTTTCCCCATTCCATATTCTTGGTACGATCTTTTGGGGAAATGTACAGTAATTAGTCCCGGCTCCCCCTCTGAAAGCAACCCCAGCAACCAGACTTAGTTCCCCCGGATGTACCCCACTTCTGAAAAAGTGCCAGATGGAAAAGGGATAAAAGCGGATGGCTTCGAATAGCCTGTATGCGTAATGGCAAATGACTGTTCCTCATAAACCCCCTTTTTAAACCCATAGTCAAGATCCGCGATCCTCAGTTTTTTGTGTCGGTGACCCCGCCCCAAGGGGCAATGCTCTGCAGGTCCATTGCAGGGGAAGAGTCTGCGCCCCCTCTACCCCCCTCCCTTGAGGAGGGTCACACGTTGGGGCCAGCACAGAGAGCCCAGCTGCATTCGACCCCCCCCCCTGCAAGGTTGCAACCTGTTGCACCCCTCTCCTATCAAGGACCCCCAATGAGGAGAAACTGATTGTATTTTGTTTGATGTATCCCCGCCACAATACCTCAGAACTGTTATGGAATTTATAACCTATCTCGCCCGTAATGCTGGGGGCCCCTGTATCTAAGCTTGCCCCAGACTTGGACGCTGTGGACAATCATGATTTATCCCCGCCCGGGAGGGTATCTCGCGCCATGGGCACTAGTGATGTACCAAAAACCCGAGGGTGTATCTCAAATGTTTGGGGACAAATTTTAAAGTATCTAAGCCCCGGGGGTGTTTCCCCGTGGTAAAATGGGGGGGGGGCCCTTCCTGAGTCTGGTTTTATAGTACCCAAACCAGGGGGTGCGCCTAAAATCCAATGATGTGTGTCAAAATGTCATAAAAGTAGAAAGGGGATCCCAAGCCGGTAATGTATGCTCCTACCTGCCCTGTAGGGGTTCCCAGCTCGGGGTGTATTGGCGGGTCGCTCCAAGCTGTTGGGGCCAAGGCCAAACTCGGGTAACTTGCAAGGTTTTCCCCGGGTCTGAGGTGGGTAAGACTTTAGCCCCGGTATAGAGGGGGATGTGTCCCCCCAGTAGCGTGTGATGTTTTTCCCCCCAGCGGGGGTCCTCCCAACCCCCGATGTCTGTTTGGGTTTAGATACAGAAGGGCATGGGTGTGGGAAGGTGACAGTCTTCTCCCAGGGGGGAGGACGGAGGCGGGCCCAGGGGATGGCAGGTGAGCCAAAACCCCCCCTCGCCCAAAAAGGGGGGGGGTTTGTAAAGTATTTAAAATTCATGTATTTAAAACATCCCCTAAATCCGCAGTTAAGATGGTGAAATCCTCCCTTTCCCCCTTTTCAGGGGAGGAAAGTTTCTGGCCTTGGCTAAAAGAAAGGCATTTTGGCGCCTGTTTCCTGTACAGGGACAGCAGATCGTAAGCCTAGTTTTACGCTTGCAATAAAACATTTTCCCGCCAAGAAAAAAAAAAGGTTTTCCCTTTTTTGCCCCAGAGGCAGTCCGTGGTGCCCCTTGTGGAAAAAAAATACCTAGCCCCCCCCCAGAAAAAATTCTGTAAAACCCCCCACTTTATAATTTAAGCCAAACAAAAATGAGAAGCCGACTGGGTTTTTAAATGGCCCAGCCCCCCCCTTTTTTCGTGTATAGCTACGGGGGGGCCTTTTTTCTAAAATGAGTGTGTCTAATTTCTCTTTTCCCCGGGAGTGGAAACATCTTTAAGTGTGGAGTTTTCCCTTTTTTTCCTTTTATTTTTAAAAAAATGTATTGTGTGTGTGTTTATTATTGTTATTACTATTTTGTCTATGTAAACATGAAATATTTTTATTTAAAGGTAAAAAAGTAATTCGCTAACTCTTGTTGTTTACGAACCCCAATTTCTTTGAAGGGGTTGTTTTTTTCTTTGGTAACTACTGAGAGAGCATTTACCCGTAAGCTTTTTTAGTGTTTTTAGAAATCGGGGGGGGATCGATACCTTCCGGAGCCCTGTATCTTTTAATTGAAGGGAGGTGGTGGGAGCGGGAAATTTTGGGGTGCTGGGCTGTCTTTTTGGTACGATTATGTTTATTTGTACCGAGTGAGAGGGGGCTCGAGTGGAAAAAATCTACCCCATTCATGGCCCCCCCCGTCAGTGCTGGTGGCGTGTACGTGACACTATCTTTTTAAAAATCCCCAGGGCTATATTTAGAATTGCTACCGAAAACCCAAAAGGGGGAAAAGGGGTCAGTGACTTCAAAAAGACTCAGCCCTTTAACCGCCGCACTTTCCAATGGTTGGGGCGTGGACATGACAGTTCCTTTTTCTATGACAGTCACTTTATTTTACCACCCACAGATCGACCGGGACAACAAAAAATTTCTAACCCGCAACATCAAAAAAGGCCAAGGCAGTAGAATACATAAAAAAATGTATAATTACCTGCTCGGAGGCTGCAGTCCTCGATTTGATGCTGCCGGGTTTTCACTCGCAGTCCGTTCGTCGGGTCTGCGGGGGTCTGGGATCTGCCTTAGTCACGTCCCATCTGCAAGGTGCCAAGATTGTCAAGGTCATAAAGCGACAATGGATCTCCTGTTCCCACTCCGGTACTCCAAATCAGTGTCTAAGTGCACGGGCCGGCCAATGAAAGAAAGAGTCAGACGCATTGTTTTGGTCCAATCTTATCCATGCACTCCTTTCCTTTATTCAGCGCGGCACACATAGTTATATGGGATGCAGTGGGCGGGGGGCCTGCGCAGTGGGACAGTCCATAGAGAGGGGTTGAGCACAAAGTTCTCTATTGGTTCAAAGTAGTTGCCAGGCAGATGAAGTTTCTGGTTGTATCAGTCAGTGCTTCTTGTGACATGTAGTCGAAACTCAGTGGCTTGTTGGCAGGATGTATACATGGAATCGCGGCGATCTTGAATGCCTCAATTCTGCACAATCATCGTCCTCAAATGGATATCTGTATGGTCTTATAAGGAGGAAAGCTTGGTATTTTCTTATAAACAAACTTTAGCTTATGGAAACACACATGTACACATATTAGCATTAACCCTCACAGTGCCCATCAGTGGAATTTCATTCTGGGGGCCCAACTAGTGGAGTTGATTCTGAGGGCACACCCTACAACTACTGTCTTACACTTTTTGTCCCTCGTCTGGTGAGGAGGCTTGGCTTGAAATGTGCACCAAAGTTTTGCCTCAAAATGTTGATGTGAAGTCAGTCAACCATTAGGTAGTAAAATGCACCAAATTTATTACACAGCATGAACCACTGTGATCAAGTTGCCGCCTCTACTGACTGCCTGATCTAAGTCTAAAGCACCTAGATATTAGATGGAATTCTATATCATAAAACTCATAATTGGACTAAAAACAGAAAAATGTACAAAGACTTTATTAATTGATAATAAAAATGCATAAAATATGTAACAAATGCTACACACTAACAGAAAAGTCTACCAAAAGATGTGCAGTGATCATTAGTTTATGTAATGTTATTAAATGACAACACACATTATATAAAGGGTCACATAAAAGACATGTGATTGCACATAGCATAATATATTGTGACATAATTATATCCTTTAAAAATTCACCATTAAACTCAGCATAAAGTTAGTTAAAAAGTGTCTACATTATAGCCATAAATGTGACTGTACAGGTTAATAAAGGTAAAAAGACATAGGGCGACATGCAGGGGCGTCGCTAGGCTGTTCTATTCGGGGCTTGGGCCCCGAATAAAACTCCCTGTGCCCCGAGTCTCCCAGGCTCCAGGCCGCTGCCGTGGGCTTGGAGCAACGACTGGCCCTTCAGCTGCATGTGCGTCCGCTGGACGCACATGCAGCTGCGGGCTTCTGCGGAGCAGAGAGCGAGCGCTCCTGCTCCGCAGACAGTGTCGGATCGGCTCTGGGTCCGACACTGCGGGGCCGCCGGGTCATCACAGCGCTAAGGACCCGCCGCGGCCCCATGCACCTCAGCCGGCAGCATCGCGATGATGTGATGTCATCGCGAAGCTGCCTCTCCTCGGGCGCACAGCGCGTCATAGGCCGTGCGCCCGAGGAGCTGCCGGAGGAGCGCGGGCTGAGGAGGACAGAGCGCGCTCACCGGGGGAGTTAAGGTGAGTATTAATGTTGTTATTTTTAAAGCGTTTACCTGCCTCAGTGCCCCCATATCCCTGCCTGTGCCCCTATAATGCCTGCCTGTGGCCCCCATATCCCTGCCTGTGGCCCCCATATTACTGCCTGTGCCCCTATAATGCCTGCCTGTGGCCCCCATATCCCTGCCTGTGGCCCCCATATACTGCCTGTGCCCCTATAATGCCTGCCTGTGGCCCCCATATACTGCCTGTGCCCCTATAATGCCTGCCTGTGGCCCCCATATACTGCCTGTGGCCCCCATATCCCTGCCTGTGGCCCCCATATACTGCCTGTGCCCCTATAATGCCTGCCTGTGGCCCCCATATACTGCCTGTGGCCCCCATATTACTGCCTGTGGCCCCCATATCCCTGCCTGTGGCCCCCATATACTGCCTGTGCCCCTATAATGCCTGCCTGTGGCCCCATATACTGCCTGTGCCCCTATAATGCCTGCCTGTGGCCCCCATATCCCTGCCTGTGGCCCCCATATACTGCCTGTGGCCCCATATCCCTGCCTGTGCCCCTATAATGCCTGCCTGTGGCCCCCATATGCTGCCTGTGCCCCCATATACTGCCTGTGGCCCCATATCCCTGCCTGTGGCCCCCATATGCTGCCTGTGCCCCTATAATGCCTGACTGTGCCCCCAGATGCTGCCTGTGGCCCCCATATCCCTGCCTGTGGCCCCCATATGCTGCCTGTGGCCCCCCTATACTGCCTCAGTGCCCCTATATTCTGCCTCAGTGCCCCTATATAGCTTCTTGTGGCCCCTATATACTGCCTCAGTGCCCCATATACTGCCTATGGCCCCATATACTGCCTCAGTGCCCCTATACTGCCTGTGCCCCCTATATACTGCCTGTGTCCCTATATACCTGCCTGTGCCCTTTTATACCTGCCTGTGGCCCCATATACCTGCCTGTGGCCTCATATACTGCTTCAGTGCCCCTATATACCTAACTGAGGGGACTGCTATACCTATAATTAAGGAGTTGCTGGAAATGTGAGGATTCTAAGATATTTGTGTCCAAATCCTCAGGGACGTGTATTGGCCGGGAGCAATCAGCATGAAGGTGTGAACCGGATGGAGAAGAGAAGGGAAGGTGAACGACGCTGATCAGAAAAGACGTCTCCTGTGAGTCACTAAATGTAACTGCAGTGTAATCACTTATATGTCTGCAGAGCGTCTACATACAACTAGTATCTACCACTATCTGGTCACTGTATGGCAGTGGTATATGTCTTCAGAGCCTGTGTACAGCTGATAGTCACATGTGGGGTCTGGCAGGATTATTTGATCCTTATGTAGTAATAGTTTTGGGTTTTGGTTTTGTAGGAGGGTTTAGTAACAATCACTTGTCTGGTAGATTTGCTCCATGTATCGGTGATTATTTGGTGACTGTTTAGGGGTATTGGGCATATGAAGGTAAGAAGTTCTGAAAATGTAAATTTGTCATTGGTGAAATTTTTACTGTACAGTGACTGCTGAGGAGATGGACGGGATCTGTGTGGGATGTGCAGAAAATTAGTGACAGGAACACAAGGTTTTTCCTGTAAAAAAACATCCACAGTTCACAATGAGGCGTGAAAAATGTCGTGTGAACCCAGCCCTACCCAGAAAAACACAAAGGGCCCGAGCCCCGAATGTTTTAGGACCCTAGCAACGCCCCTGGCGACATGTATGATTTTTGGTGCTCAGACGCCATTTTTTTTGTGTGCATTAATAGCATATAATGCTCCTGAATCTATGAACCTGTTCTACTGCAGGTCATAGATTTAGCACTTTCTAGCTACAAAGCAATAACTCAGGCTCAGGTAAACCACTTTGAAAGAGCTCTACCTGTTCCAGCAGTAATGCGCCTGGATTTGCGATACTGAAGCAATAAATGTGTAGCTGTGTACGGTTGTAGTGCGTCATGTCTTCAGCACGCCCCCCGATCTCAGGCATTACAAAGTGCAAAGCAAAGAGGGCTGTGCCGGTTTTCCAGCTGAAAAAAACGTCAGACTTCTGGTGCAGCCCTGTACATACATGTTGCCCATAAAGTACAATATTAAGTTCGCAGAAAATGACCACACAGAAGAATAAAGGTAAAAAGACATGGGGTATGTTCACATGAATATAATTTTGAAGTGTAAATTTACACTTCAAAATACACCTGATTAGAGGCATTTTTTAAGTGTATTGCTTTTATTGTGTGGAGCACATTTTGAGGCATTATCGTGCCTAAAATACGCTCCACCATTGTTTCTATAGGTTTTTCACTTGAATAACTGCCTCAGGAATTGACATGGCACTTAAATTTACACAAGTGAAATTGTCATTAAATATGTGTCGCAAATATGCTTGTAAAATAAGCGTTGTGTGAATGACGGTGCATATTTTAAATTGGAATCAATGAGAGCTACATAGCAAGGCGACCTCAATACAGGTGGGAACCTAAGAGAGGTAACATATAGAGTAGGTTCCCACCTGGCTGGAGGTCGCCTCGCCGATGGCCGGTGGGCTTTTACAGTTTTGATCAACCTCAAGTTTTTCATGTATCTATAGTAGCAGAAATGCTTTTCCAATAATTTCTATGTTCTTATTGATTTTTAGTGCTAGTAGAGTGCTGCTGATATTGGATTGTGTTTGTATTTTATTTACACACCAGTGTGCACCTATGCTCATTTTAAAAAAAAAAAACAACATTTTGGATGTGCAGATCAAACATTGTTTTTTTAGACTGTTTGTAGGGGGAGTGGCTGCCCCCACCTTGGTTTTTGCATTCCACCTAGCTGTACAGGTTTTAAATCAATGCAGAGTAGCTTGTAGCTGGAATCTTCTCTCCATGAAATGTGGAGGTCTGAACAGGCAGGTGGGCTTATACAGTTTTGATCAAAAATGTACACTAAGAACCTCAAATTTTTTATAATTTTTTATGTACTCAAAGTAGCAGAAATGCTTTTCCAAAAATTCCTATGTTCTTTTTGATTGCTTTTTAGTACTACGGTAGTAGTGTGCTGCTTATATTGGATTGTGCTTGTATTTTACTGCCACACCAGTGTGCACCTATGCTCATTTTAAAAATAAAAAAAAACAACTTTTTGGATGTGCAGACTAAACATTGTTTTTCATACCTATAAAGTGTAATATTAAATCTACATAAAGTGACCATACAGGATAATAACGGTAACAATACATATAGTGTGATATGAAGTCCACATAAAATGACCATGCAGGATAGTAAAGGTAAAAAGACACAAGCCCGGATGCATAAAAAGTGTCATTGTGGAAAGTGTCTGAGGCAGTGCTGCACCAAAGTTGA
The DNA here is from genome assembly GCA_025379985.1 of Phyllomedusa bahiana. Taxonomy (NCBI): domain Eukaryota; kingdom Metazoa; phylum Chordata; class Amphibia; order Anura; family Hylidae; genus Phyllomedusa; species Phyllomedusa bahiana. The sequence continues at coordinate 11,641 of JAODAL010045421.1, forward strand.
GTTCATACTTACAGTTGAAAGTGTCTCACGGCCCTTTATAAATGTGTCACATCGTAAGACAAACTGCCTATGCGCCATAAAAGTATCTTAGCCTCGTCACTTTGAAAATGGCATGAATAACAACACATGAACAGTGACACTTTTTGGCATGAGAGCTGCATAAGGGTATGTTCACACGGCAATTGCAGTACATGCCGCAATGTGTGTTTTGGGAGTTGCGATGATCAGCACGTATTACCGAAGCATGGGGGGTGGCCGACGGCCCGCCGACCCCATTGTCATGCATTGTCAGGCCATGTTCACACGGCTTAAAACTGGACGTATTTCAGTCCGTAATTACGTGCCGTCCTGCGCAAATTACGTCTGGAATCCGTCCCAGTCATTACGTAATCCATAGTTCTCATAGAGAACTATGGATTACGTCTCCTCTCCCTGCTCGGCGAATCCGCCGTGGGGGGAGATAAGTGACATGTGAATTACTAGTGGCGTATACATGCCGCTGGTAATGAAAGTCTATGGGCCGGCGAGGTGCCGGCCCCCCGCACCTGCCCCTGCCCCGCCCACATGGCGTAATTGCGGGGCGTAATTACGCCCTGCAAATACACCGTGTGAACCTAGCTTCAGCGAGGCGTAATCGCCACGAACAATAGACATGTCAATTCTTCCCCCTCGCATACAATACGATTTTATTGTATGCGCGGGGGATGAGGTGTAACCCATAGCTCTCTATGAGAGCTATGGATTACCGTAATTGCGGCACGCATTTCACCGCGTATAACGCGCAATACGCAGTGAAATACACGGCGAAATGCGCACCAAAATAAGCTGTGTGAACATACCCTAATTGTGTCTTATCGTATGAAGTGCCGTAGATGCTGAAGAGTGGCGCAGACAGAAGTGTTGGTCTTGACAGATGGACTCTTTCCTTTTGGTGCAAATGCTTTAGGAATATGTTGCTTATAGTGCACATCATTATTTCTGTTTTCACCTATAACATAAAATTGGTGCAGCAGCTTTCATACATCTGGACCATAAAGTGCAACATTAAAGACGACATGTATGAAAACTTTTCTGCTCTAAAACTCTCTTTGTTGCCCATAACAACCAATCAGAGCCCCCCTTTCATTTCATATAGTGCTCTGGATTAATGAAAGCGGCGCTCTGATTGGTTGCTATGGGCAGCAGAGTGAGTTTTAGATCTAGACAGTTTTCATACATGATGCCATAAATCTATATAAAGTGACCATAAGCATAACAATCAAAGCCATAATAGCATAATGCTTAGGAAATACAAAGCACAGGATCATTCATAATCCCCAACAAGTGTATTCACTTCCTCAGGGAGTATGTAGAGTGGTCCTGTAGGGTCTGTTCACACGGCGTAATTGCAGGCCGTATTTTAGGGCATAACTGCGCTGCAATACGCCCAAAGTATGGCCTGCAATTACGGTAATTCATAGCTCTCATTGAGAGCTATGATTACCTGCCGTTTTCCTCGACGCGTTCTGCACACCAAGAGAAAGAAGTGACATATCACTTCATCCTGGCCAGCTCATACTTCTAAAACAACAGCCGTATAGCCGCACAGTACACGCCACTATATGGCTGCAGGACGCCGTGTGACCTCACCGTTATAGCGACAGGTGTTATTGGATGGGATTAGTATATCTGCTTCTGTGGCTTTTTGTGAAACGAGAGGAACTCACAATCTGCCAGCAGGTGGCACCATCGTTGCTTTTATTATAGCAATAGTCTTCGGTATTTAAAATGTAATTGTAATTTAACCTATGAATAGCATTGCTTTAATATATACTTATCTTGTTATAGACTTATTGCAATGTTCTCATCTTCATATTACTGTATATATTCCTTGTATAATTATATGCTTATTACTCGTATTACCTCCTATCATAAGGAAGAGCAATTCTGTACTAAAGGGAAACCATAGGAAATTGTAATTCTACATTCCCTATCAGCTAACACAGACTGACAGCTTGTAGTGCTGCCTTATGGTTCAGTACAGCACAGTATTTTGTAGATATTTTACCTAGAAGCAATGCTTTCTACAGTTCATGGAATCTTCATCAAATTCTTAAAGATCTCCTTTCTTTGCATTGATGTATTCTTCTGTATTCATGTCTATAGCATTTCTGTGTGAGTTTCCCAATGCTTACCACTAATGGAAGGCTGTGACATATCATTTGTATAGGGATACGGTGGCAGACATAGCTGTGCACTTCCCTTTGCAACACACACACACAAATGAAGCATGCCAATAGTTATACATTGTTAGATTTGATGAACTCTTCTGGGCAGATGAGGTGATGTTTAATTTTGTCCTGCAAATGGGAATTGTGGGTGTTCAGAGATGTGTTAACCATTAATATCAACCTCCATCAAGATATTATCATCAATGATCACACAATTTTCAAGGGTATAAAATGTTCCAATGTGTAAGTCTGCAACGGAAAATTTCTATTTTGTATTCTTATTTCCTAGTCATGCGAAAAAGAAAGTACTTTGAATCATATGGCTGTATGTATCAGGACATTAATAAAAAAAAAAAAAAAAAAAAAAAGGTGCTTTGACCTGCTCCACACCTGCACCGGAGATTCCCTTCTGTGCTGCAGTATTTTTTCTATGAAAAGGACAGACACTGCAACAGAATCCTGACAGACTCCATTGTAGTTAAAGGGGTCCGTCGGGCGACGTTGGTGTCCCTCATGAAACAGATCCAGTTCCATTTCTGCAATGGAGGCTCTGAACAGAACCTTTGAACCAGGCCTTGGCAGGTCTTAAAATTAGGTAACTACAACCTCAGATGAACAACAACATGCAACTGATCCCACCTTTCCACTACTTATTGAACAAAAATGAAGCCAAAATGAGCCAAAAATGATACATGAAAAACTAGGTAAATTGCATGAACTAATAAACTCAAGTGATCATTTTCTGTATGACATCATCAGCCTCTCACATCGTTCTGGAGGAATTTTAGCCGCTCTTCTTTACAACATTGCTCCAATTCATTGAACTTTGTGGTCATTGATTTATTCACAACACTCTTAAAGGGGTTTTGCCACGATGTAATATTGACGTGGGATCCTCCAAAATGGGTATTTAATCACTTTTCTAAATATATGTGATAAAAAAAATTACAGCCTGAGAGAGCTACAGGCTGCCTTACCTGCCCTTAGTTACTTAAAAGCTTGCACTAGATACGACCAGGCAGAGTGACAGGCCGAGCTTGCGCAGAGCACACTTCTTATCTGATGAAAGGGAGCTGAAGAAGCTTTCAAGGCACCGGGTAGAAATATGTTGTCTTTTGCATACAGAATCAACTAGTTGTAGTGTGATTATCTGAGTAGATCCCTGCTTTATCTGATGACAGGGAACATGAAGGAGCTTTCAAGAGGCTGAAGAAGCTTTCAAGAGGCTGTGGAGAAAGCTGTTGTCATTTGTATACAGAATCCACTAGTTGTAGTTTGATTATTTGAGTGAACATTTCACACGATCCCTTATGCATGGCTCTGTGCTCTGGCTGTGTCTCTCTCTCTCTTAGCTCAGCATTGCTTTGTTTACGTTTGCTTCTTAGCAGATAAAGCACGTCCTGGCAAAAACCCCTTTAAGGTCCCACCATAGTATTTAAGTTGGTTAAGGTCTGGACTGTGACTGGTCTATTACAACACCTTGTTTCTTTTCCTTTTCAGCTATTCTGTTGTAGATTTGCTGGTGCACTTAGGATCATTGTCCTGTTGTATATTCCAGTTTCAGCCCAGCTTTTGGATAGATTGCCTCACATTTGGCTCCCCAGTGTACCAAAGTATTGTAGAGTTCATGGTTGACTCAATGACTGCAAGATGCCCAGCTCTATTGCTGCAAAACAAGCCCAAATCAATACTCTTCCTACACTGTGCTTGACAATAGGTATGATGTGATTGTGTTCAGATGCTCTGTTTGGTGTTTGGTAAACGTGGCACTGTGCAATATGGACAAACATCTCCACTTTGGTCTCCTCTGTCCAATGGATTTTGTTCAAGGAATCTTGTGATTTATTAACATGCAACTTTGCAAACTTACTCTAGACAGCCATGTTCTTTTAGAAAAAAAAGGCTTTCTCCTGGCAATCCTTCCTAAAACGCCATTCTTGTTCATATGTTTTCTTATAGTACTGTTATGAACCTGAACATTTAACATCGTAGCTGAGGCTCATAGAGTCTGAGCTGTAGCTCTTGGGTTATTTTTCTATTTCTCTGCACATTGCACAGTCTGAAAATGTGACGTCCATTTCTAGGAATATTGTCAACTATTTTGTTTGCCACTTATGAAACATCTTTCTCTCTGTAGAATGATAGACTTCAAATTGTTTGGGAATGGCCTTATAAGCCTTCCCATATTAGGCAGCAACAATTGCTTCCCTAGTATAAATGCTGTGGTCTTTCTCCTTGGCATTGTGTTAACTTGCATTTGAATGCTATAAAGCAGCAAACTGCTAAAACTTTCATGTTTGTAGAATTGGTCACATTTGCTGAAAATTAATTAATAAAGGGCATTTAATTAGCAGTACTCGGCGGCTACTTATTCTCTTATATCCTATAGAAGCAGTAAGTGACTGCAGTTTTCACATTCTGCTTCTAAATTTTTGCCTAGTTCTTGTTAAATAAAAAAAATGACAGTGAAATCTATCGTGTCCTGTTGTTCATCTGAGGGTGTATGTAGCATATTTGAAGAACTTCTGAGGGACAGATGTTTTTTTAATGTCACGATATGTAAAACCATAGAATTTAAAGAGCATGTTTTTTTTTCTCTTGACTGTAGAAAATAGTTGCAAATGTACAGAATTGGACATTTTATATAATACTGAAAGTTGTTTTGTTGATGTACTGTTACGGATGCGCGGGGAAAGCGGGTAGTGGACCCACTGGACCACTGCCGGGTTGCTCAGAGGTGGACGTACAACAAGTGGCCATGGCAAGGTATCTTCACTGAGCCTTTGATGGTCAAGTTGATGACACCAACAGCCACCATGCGCACATACCAGTGCAGTACCCAGCAGGGGCAAGCTGAACCAGACAGGCCAGAAGTGCCAATGCTAGGCACCAACAGGTTACAACAGCAGACTAGAAGTAAATATGTGCTGGTACAAACAATGACAGGCAACAACGATGCCAAAACAGGCAGGATAAGCAAAAGGTAAAGGGAACAATAAGAAATAGACATGACTGAAGACACAAGAACATAAGCAGAGACGTAAGCTAAACTCAGGCAAAGAAAAAACCAAGGCATGACCAGGGCAGGAACACGGGCAGAGAACAAGGCAAGGAACATCACAAAGACACAGACAGAGGAAACAAAGAGACCACAGGGGCACACCGGACTGCTAACAAAACAAAGATTCGAAAACAACAGCAACAGACTACACAAGAGACAACAAACAAAAAAACAACAAAAAACATGACCACAACAACAACAAGGGATCAGGCAGGGAGTGTGAAGAGAAGCGGGCTTATAAACCCACGGTGGAAGGGGATTGGCAGAGGTAGCCCAACCCTGCTGCACAATGTGGGAATAAGGAAGGGAAGATGTGGGCCGCCGCCCTCTTTAGAGACAGGAAATCAGGGCAGCAGCCAAGATGGAGGAGCAGCAATCACAGGTGAGTAAGCAAGAGCTACGGGCGCTCACAGCGACACTGCAACAGGAATACAGATCTTGCAATGCGAACATAGGTACGAACTGAACTGGTTAGCAGCAGAGGCCGCAGCCGTAAGGACAGGAACGTGGCACGGACCGTGACAATAACTTAGGGCAATCACAATCTTCAGGATCCAAATGCTGCATTAATATGGTTGTTGTTTCATAAGCTGAAATAATAACATAACTATCACAACTCAACAGAAGCTGCATACTATAAAGGGTTTACTAATCCCTATAAGATGAGACTGGCAGTGTAGCTCAGCACTTCATATATATTTATGGAGATCTACAGAGCAGTCACAATAATCACTGAAGCCTAATGTGTTCAGTGCATTGGCATTGACATATGGATGCTGGGCACCTGTGTTGGCAGGGCAGCATTACTTTCATCAATGGAGATGTCAAAGCAGATACATTAATATCTCTAGAAGCAGAAATATTCAAATGGTCAGAGGATACAACATACAAAATATGTGTTTCATTCTAGTATAAAAAAATGTACAACTTAACTCATATAGAAAACAATAAAATACAAATTGCATTACAATGTGACACATATAGGCTTCCCATATTATACTTTTTTCATTCAAATAAATTGTAGCATGACTCAATGCATACATTGCAATGCTTCTGGGACAGCATAAGGTACCCACGTACTACTAATATCATGAGCTTACCTCTTTGCAGGACCAAATATTCCATTTGGCACTCATGGCCAGGTGCCTTGGGTTGTAGCTTGTGGGGGAGTTAGCAGGACTATTTTTTTTTAATTAAGACTATTATCCTGTACCTGTTACCTTGGATGGTTATGAAAAGTAAAAGTATTTACTTATTAGAACTGTAAAAAATGGGCATTCCACTATGATTAATAAACAACAACAATAAAGAAAAAACACGAGGTGGGGTCCCCCCTTATTTCATAAACAGCCAAGGTAAAACCGACAGCTGCAGGCTAATATCAGAATGGGAATTCCAGGTTTTTTTGGTTTTTTCCCACTCTAAAACTTCCAACTGCTGGCTTCCCCGGAAAGAGGACTTCAATTAGAGGTTACTTCTAATGGTAACCTGGCTCTTATCAGTACTCTTAGTATTTTGGGTACTGGGGGGGCAATAGTAAAAGGGGGTTAGTGTCAGCCCTGAGGTGACAAAAATCATGCTGATCCACCAAAAAAGGTACTAGTAATGGGGAATGTTTGTAGATGCCTCATTTCTAAGGAAGGGAAAAGAAGAAAAACTGAAAAACAAAAAACACTTATTTAGATAAACACTCCCTGACAACATCCCTCTTTAGCTATTTTAGGAAAGAAATTGATAAAATGATAGTTCAGCATAGTTTAGTCTATCTGTGAAACCTTTAGGCCTCGTTCACATGGCTTATTGCCGGCGTAATTGCAGGGACGGATTTCGCCCCGCAATTACGCCGGCAGCTGTGCAGCGGGGAGGGGCGGGGGGCCGGCGGCTCGCCGGCCCCATAGACTATCATTATCTAAGGCGCGTACACGCTGTAAGTAATGTACATGTCACTTTCTCCCCCTGCAGCGGATTCGCCGAGCGGGGAGAAGAGACGGAATCCATAGTTTCTATGAGAACTGTGGATTACCGTAGTTACTTGGATGGATTGGAGCCGTACTGCAGCGCAAATACGGCGCACAGTACGGCTCCAATCAGCGCCCAAATAAGCCATGTGAACGAGGCCTTAAAATATAAAACCAATAGTTTTTGGCTGACAGGCATCTAAAGTGAAGGGCCAGTTTTAGCCTGACTCACCAATAGGGGCAGGGGCGGGACGATGTGTAAGCGAAAGAAGGTGACTAACTAGGGTACCACTTCATCCCAGGCAGAAAAGTGGGCTAAATCTTAAAGGGGTTTTGCCACAAAGTAAAATTGACGTGGGAAACTTGCAAACTAAATAATAAACATTTTCATCATACATCATTATTAAAAATTCTGCACCGTTTTTGTCTTAGCTGCCCCTTTAGTGATCCATTGTTTACAGCTCGTCTCCAGGGGATACGACCAGGGATGAGAGCCCTTAGTCCTGGTCAGACATGCTCAGACATCACTTCTCCTCTCAGGCAGCTACTGAGTGTTCAATCCCAGATGCTGTCATTCCACTCCTGTCCTCTGTACTCCTTAGTAATTAGTCAAACAGTGCAAATAAGTTAAAAAAAAAAGAAACCTCAATGAGGTCTGTGCATTGATAAAGTGAAAAAAAAATCCACAGGTTTGGTTCCTGGAGGAATTTGAAGCTAGGACCCTTGTGCTGTGAGGGAAAAGTTTTACCTCTCAGCTACTCAAAGCTTTATACATAAACAGACCTTTCTTTGACTAAAGAGAGGAAAGGCCTAGTGATGTCATCCTGCTGGGTCACAACATAAATAATTCAAACACATCACACACGCCTCCTTCTGAGCACACAGAGCTGAAGAGGAGGTATGAAATGAGATCGTGGCAAAACCCCTTTAACTTCAGGGGCACTATATGCCTTATTTGTCTAGGACACTAGGAAACCTTGTCCCAGTCCTGAATTGGAGGCATAAGCAGTGAAAGTGCCTATAGCAACATGAATTCTAAATACTGCCCTACCTCTATTTACTACAGTACCATGTCTTCCTCATCGGGGCTATGGGTTAGGTTGGCATGTTGGGTGGCACAAGCTCATTACT
>JAODAL010045421.1:22500-31950 GCA_025379985.1 Phyllomedusa bahiana
TCCCGAAGAACATACATGTGGACGTTGTTCATCTGAATAAACATGTTTGTTTTATCCCTTGGAAGGGATTGTGGCGTCCAGAAGTGCCTTGGCTAGTGATTGTGGAGCCTGGACCTAGCCTCGCCTCCCCCTCCGCGTTTGACATGGGACCTGGCACTTCTGACTTCTGCCCCTCTGGATAGACGCCAAAGCATGCACGATCCTTGCTGAAGCTTTCTTGCATGTATGCGATCTTACTGATACAGCAAGACTTCGCTGTACATCTGAGGCTGGAAATTTGGCGTGCAGCACCTTATGCTGCTTTGCCAGACAGCACAACTTAGAGGCTGCTATACTGCCCCTCTGCTGTGGTTTATTGGCAGTACAAGTTAACCATTTAAGTGCCAGACAGCAGAAGATTCCTCTCAGCAAGGTAAGCTGTGATATATCTGTGCTGTATATATAAGAGGCTGATATACTGCCCCTCTGCTGTGTTTTTTTTGTCAGTACAAGTTAACCATTTCTGTGCCAGACAGCACCACCTTCCTGTCTAGTAAGGTGAGCTTGGTATCCACGTATCTGCCTGCTGCACGCTATTTCCCTGTAGCTCTGTGCAGTATAAAAGAGGCTGCTATATTGCCCCTCTCTGTGGTTTACTTGGCACTGTGTCTTTGCCAGGCAGCAGATCCTTTCTGTATAGTAAGGACTGTTTTATATGCCCTTTGTCTCTTCAGCATTGTGGTATATTAGTGCTCTGTATTTGAGGCTGTTATGCTATTGTGGCTGGGAATGCAGTTCTAACTATGTCTTTGCATTAACCCTTAGATGTCCACCTCCAGAGTGGATAGTTGGAAAGGAAGAGAAGATCCAGGCACAGGCTGTGTGTCAAATGTAATCAGCCCACTCCAGATGAATGTGCCTCTAATATATGCACCTTAGGTTCTTCTCCTGAAGGGGAAGGTTCCTTACAGTCTGAGGCTAGAACCTTCCTCTTCTGGTTTATGGAACACTCTCTGCAACTTTTCAAGAGTTTAGGGACACTCAGGGATGCAATATAGCAAGCCTGCAGCTAAGCCTCACACCTCACCTTTACCCTCCTCCCCATCTGGTGACAGTACTATATCTGAAGAAGAATTGTTTCTGAGGATGATAATGATGATGATTCTGATGAATCAGACGATTTTTATCTCCTAATGAAAGACAAATTACCTCATTTATTAAAATTGGTGTAAAAAAACAAAAAAAAAAAAAAAAACAAGGAATCAGTTAAAAATAAGTTAGATAAAATGAAGAAACAGAGACAGTGACCTTAGTATATAGGACTTGCTTCAACATGAATGATATAAACCAGTTAAACGGCTGGATCCAGGAGCTACATTCAGGAGCTCATATAAGGCAGATCCCCATTATACTGCTGAATGGGAAGCAGTACCAAAAGTGGATTTAGCACGAGCTTTCCAAAAAAAATCAGTACTTCCTTCTGAAATTTACTCTATGCTGTTAGAGCCCATGGATAGGAAAGCAGACAGTTTTAATAAAAGATCTCATGCGTCCTCTGCAGCAGCATGTATAGTAGCTTTGGCATCCATATCTGGGCCAGGTCCTTACATATTTGGCTCAGCCAGTTAACCCAAGATCTGCAGGATGGGGTCTCAAGAGAAGAGATCTTGGAGAACATACCTCTAATAAAGGATGCAGCAGAATTTTTGTGCGATCATCCCTTAGACGTCATAAAGTTTATTCTAGGTCTCTTGCATCATCAACTGCTTCAAGGAGAGCCTTATGGACTAAACAATGATCTAGAGACATCACATCTGAAAACCATTTCTGCAATCTACCTTTCTAACCAAACAGTCGTTTGGGTCTCAGCTTGATAAATTACTGGAATCCCTCAGTGAAGGTAAAGGGCATGTCTTTCCACAGAAAAAGAGGAAACCTAACCCTAGATCCTTTTGGTTCTATCCAAGGAGGTCACCAAGGTTTAAAAAGAATACCAGGCTTCAGGGAAGACAAAGAAGGTTTAAGCCCCGGTAGGGTGCTGCCTCATACAGGAAGAAGCCAGGTGACCAGAAATCAAGAGACCTGTGACACCAGAACACAAGGACCTGAGGTTGAAGGGAGGCCGAGTCTTTTTTCTATTCCACTTGGTCTCAGACTTCTTCAGACACAGAGTGTCATTCACAATTCTGAAGGGCTACTCTATAGAGTTCAGGGAATTTCCTCCAGACAGGTTCTTTAATAAACCATTCAAACCCCATATTCCTTCACCTCCTCCAAGAATTTGTTCAGAAAGGTACATTAGAGAAAGTTCCTTCTCATCAGCAGTTCCATGGAGTATATTCCAGGATATTTCAAGTCCCAAAACCAGGGAACAAATGGTGTCTTGTAACTAAGATCTACTGTAACATTTCTCAACAAATTTCTCATAAAGAAAGGATTCAAGATGGAGACAATTCGGTCAGTCCTATCTATTCTACAAGATGGCAGTTTTATGGCATCAATAGATCTCACCGATGCATATCTCCATATTTCCATTCTGGAAAATCATAAAAAAAAAAAAATTAGGAGTAGCCATACAGACCCAGTCAGGTCGCCTTCATTTCCAATTCAAATGTCTCACATTCGGAATCTCATCAGCCCCCAGAGTATTCACAAAAATATCAGTGGTTCTCTCAGCAGCTCTCCGTCTTCAGGGGGTTACAGTAATCCCATACCTCGAGGAATGGCCGGTGCTAGCTCCATCCAGAGTAGATCTACTGCTCCATCTCCAGTTGACCTTACAGACTCTCAAACATCATGAGTTTCTAGTCAACAGACAAAAATCCCAGTTTTCTCAAGTACAAGAAATACATTTCTAGGATTTATAATCAATTTCCATCAAATGACTCTCAAACTGTCACCAGAGAGGAGGGAGAAGATCATCTCAGGGGTATCACCTGATCTCTGTCCCCAAAATCACTGTTCACTCAGCGATGAAAGTGTTGGGTCAGCTGACATCCACCATCGATGCAGTACCCTGGGCCGCTCGTTCGCTTCAGGCCAACATCTTGTCCTCCTGGAACAGAAACAGGCTTTCTTTAGACACTTGGATGTCTCTGAGTGCATACACCAAACAAGATCTGAGATGGTGGTTACCCTCGAACAGACTGAGGCAAGGGAGAGCTTTGACTCATCACCAGCAGGTAGTCCTCACCACAGATGCCTCCCCATTGGGCTGGGGTGCCCATGTAAAGGGTCTCTTGCTTCAGCAAATGTGGTCTCCTCAGGAAGAAAGGCTATCTTCCAACCTAAAGGAATTGAGAGCCATCAAGTCAGCTTTGTACCATTTTCAGACCTTCCTATTCATTCAGAATGTCCTTGTACAATCAGGCAATCTGGTATCGGTTTACTACCTAAACCAACAGGGGGGCACCAGAAGCCCCTTTCTTTCCAGGGAAATCAGGAGCATAATGAAATGGGCAGAGTCAAATCTCTACATCTCAGCAGTGCGTATTCGAGGCTCTCTCAATGTGACAGCGGATTGGCTCAGCCGGAATTTCCTGCACCCCGGAGAATGGAGTCTGAACCTCAAAAATCTTCAGACAAATTACTCGCAAGATTGGATACCCTGACCTGGATGTCATGGCAACTCCAGACAATGGAAAAACAAAACACTTTTGCTCACTCTAACTCCAGGGGTCTCCTGTAGCAATAGATGGGTTGTCAATCAGTTGGAGAAACAAATACATTTACATATTTCCTCCTCTGATTCCGAGAGTTCTCCAGAAGATTCTGGACGAGCAAGCAGAGGTCATACTGATTATTCCCTTCTGGCCCCAACGGGCTTGGTTCTCTCTTGTATTGTCACTATCGAGAGGCAGATTCTGGAAACCATCAGCTCAGCAGGACCTCCTATCTCAGAACGGCATGTTCTATCCTCAAGTGCACAAACTCCATCTGACAAACTTAAAACAGAATGGTCTCTCAGATGAAGTAGTTAAAACCCTTCTGGCTGCTAGAAGGAGAATCTACAAAGGCTGGTGCTCGTCTAAAGTCGTCTCCACTGACCCGCTGTCTTCTGTACTACAGTTTCTTCAGGAAGGCTTTAATAAGGGCCTCAAATGCAATACATTGAAGGTCCACTTCACAGCAATTAATGCTCAGCTGGAATCAAGATTCTCAAACCAATCTCTAGTCAGAAGATTCCTCAAAGCAGTCAGAAATCCTAAACTAATGGTGCATAATCCCATACCATCATGGGACTTATCACTTGTTCTGAAGGCCTTAACCGGTCCACCCTTTGAGCTCAAATATATATCACTTAAAAAAATTTTCTTAGTTGCCATTACTTCAGCAAAAAGGTTAGGGGAACTACAAGCTCTCTCCTGTAAAGAACCGTATCTGAGAGACCAACAGGATTATGCGAACTATGCCAGATTTTCTTCCAAAAGGGACTTCAACAGCTAACATTAACCAAGAGATTGTTCTACCAGTGTTCTTACATCCAGTGTATGTGACATCTGTTGTTTTTTCATCCACTGGATGGGGAAGGAGGAGCGGTGCTCAGTTATCTACAAGATACTCAATCATTCAGGTTGGATGAAGCATTGTTTCTACATTTTCATGGCGATAGAAAAGGTCACAAAGCCAGCAAGGCTACTCTGGCCCGCTGGATTAAAGAGGTCATCAAAGAATGCTACAGTATTCTGGGTCAAGATTCACCTCTTCATCTCCAAGCTCATTCCACCAGCGGCATCCTGGGCAGAACTTGGGCAAGTGCCTTTAGATCAAATTTGTAAGGCCGCAACATGGTTTACGCCATTAACGTTTGTAAAACATTACAGATTGGATGTCCTCTCTGCAAAATGTTTGACTTTTGGTGAATCAATACTCACGAAAGCTTCATAGGTCCCACCCTCTTAAGATTGCTTTTTAAATCCCAATGGTATGCTGCCTTAGGATGATCAGGAAAGTGGAAATTTGCTTACTGAAATTTATTTTTCCTGGAGTCCGTAGGCAGCACAGCTTTCCCACCCAGACTTATTTCCTTCATTGCTGCTTACAATACTGGTGTGCGGTGCTTGCAGACAGGTTTTATAGGGCAACACTTCAGTGGTTGAGTAGTTCACTTACTGCTTGTTAACCTGTCTCTCCTCGGGGATGTAATATCCCATTAGTGTGCTGCCTACGCACTCCAGGAAAAATAAATTTCGGTAAGCAAATTTCCACTATATATATATATATATATATATATATATTATAATATATATACACACACATACTATACATATTGTGGGTGATAGCATCACAAACAGGTAGGTAACATGGTCTTCAAGAGACGTAAAAAGTCCAAGGTTCAGGTACTGCCTAGGTCTATTCAGCACGTGCAAACAAAAACAAAGCCTTACTCATACTTGGCAAATTTTGAAAGTGTCCATCAGGGAGATCTAAAGCAGTGGCGTGCAGTACTACACCGCAAAAATTGCATAGGTCACACCCTCTTTATATCAAGCCAAACCCTTTTACAAACCCCACGCCTTCAAAAGCCCAACGTAAACGGCGCTGGGAAAAACTAATTGAGGGGGTTTTTTTGTCCCCCAGCTTTTTTGGGCATTGAATGCCTATTTGTAGGGAGGGGCTGGCTCTGTAATTTTTGGGTTTTTTTTTGGTATTCTATTCTCAATGTTAAAATTAAATATGTTTTATATAGGGTTATATGATAGGGGAGAACTGAGCTTGTGATATATGGGTTTTTTGACCCCAGAGTTCGCCCCTTTGGTTTATGAATTTGGGAGGAAAAACCATCTGTATATATGGGGTTTAGATAAGGGGAGAAGTGAGTTTGGATATATAGGGGGTTTTTAAAAGGGGGGTAGCCTGGATTTTAAAAATGATTTGAAAAAAACGATCTGGTATATGGGTTATAGATAGAGGGGAAAAAGCTGAGCTTGTGATAATAGGGGAAGATAAGGAGAGAACTGACATGAATATTAAAGGGTGTTTTAAGAAGAAGGGCTGAGCTCTTGTATATAGGGTTATATATGGAGGGAGAAGCTGACTTGTGATATAGGGTAATGATAGAGGAGAAGGGTGACCTTTGGGTTTAGGGTTATAGATAGAGGAGGAGCGGCTCCTTTTATATATAGGGTTATATGATGGGGGGGAGGGAGCAAATTTGGGTTTTTGGGTTTTTTGGATATATAGGTTTTATGATGAGGAAGAAGTGGCTCTTATATAAAAAGGGGTTATATAAAAGAGGAGAGAAACTGAGCTCGTGATATATAGGTATATGAAGAGGGGAAAAAGCTGAGACTGGATATTAGGGGGATATATAAAGAAAGGATGAGCTGTGATATATGGGTTATATGATGAGGAAACTGGCTTTTGATATATAGGGGATATGATAAGGAGAGAAGCTGGCCTGGATTATAGGGTATATGAAAGGAGGAGTGGGTCTGTGATATATAGGGTTATTTATAGAGGGAGAGAAACTGAGCCTGTGATATATTGGGGGGATATGAAAAGAGGGGGAGGGGGCGAGCCCCTTTTGATATATAGTTTTTAAAAATTTATAAGGAGAGGAGTGATCCTTTTGATATATAGGGTTTTTTATGATAAAAGGGGGAGGGGCTGAGCCTGTTTATAATAGGTTATAAAGATTTGAGAAGAGAAGGGTGAGTCTGTGATACATTGGGGCATTTGGGTAGTGGGAGAAAAAGCTGGCTCCCTTGGGAAAATTTAGGGTTATATAATATAGGAAGGAGTGAGCTCTGTTATATAGGGGTTTTATGAAAAAAGGGGAGGAGCTGAGGGCCCGTAATATATTTTTGGGTTTTATGATAGAGGGGCTGAGTCTGTGATATAAAAGGGTTATATGATAGGGGGGAGAGGAGGCGACTCTGTGATATATAGGGGTTTTTTAAACAGAGAAGAGGACTAGCTCTGAGATATATAGGGTTATAGATTGAGGAGGGGGAGCTTTACTCTGTGTTTTATAGGGTTATTTGAAAAGAGAAAAGGAGCTGGCCTGAGATTATAGGGTTTTTAAAGAAGAGAAGAGGGAGCAAAAACCCTTTTGGGTATATAGGGTTAGCAATAACCCTAGACGGAATTTCAAACTGCACAAACCAAAAAGGCAGTGCCAAGGGCTATTTTTGCTGGTTGGATCACCTAGAAGGGGAGCAGTTTTTCATGGGAACAGGAAAAGAAGGAATGTGTTGAACTAGTAGAAAGGTTATAATACTTTATACTGGAGGAATTGTTTATCCTTTGTTTATCTACAGCCCCATGTCGATTTGAGTTGAAGGGGTCCCTAAAACCCTGGCCCCAAAGGCGCAGGTTTTTGACAACCCGAAAAATTTCGCAGGGGGTGGCCCGCCCTTTAGGATCTCTTTGGTGCCACATGTAAAGGGTTTTTTTGGGAAACCTTTTTCATTTATGCATTTAATTTAAAATTTTTTAAAACTAGGTCCCACAAAGGCCCCCACGTTGCACCAAAAAAAAAATAAAGGGAATTGTTTTGGGCTGGGTAAAAAAATTTTTTAACAGCATATGGAAAAGTGAATTTTGGTGCCCGGGTTTAGATTTCTGACAGCCCAGCAACTTGTGGGTTGTAATGCAAGCACACTGACTTTCATTTTGCTTTGAGCACAAATCTACCCAAACTTTGGCAGGGGCCCGGACTGGGAAAAAAATCAGGGGGTGGGACCCAAAACCCCCAGCCCCACATACAATTTTTCCGGGTTTAAAAAAAAGGGCCCTTGTTCTCCAATCGCCCCTTTTCTAAAAAAAACTTTCACTATAAGGTTTCTTTTCCCCGGACAATTCTTGGTTTCGTTTTTCCCTGTATTTTTGGTGCTGTTTTTTGCAGCAAGAGAGCGTTAAAGTGGGAAATTTCGCACCCCCAAAAAAACCCCATCAAAAAATGACAAAACCGTCCGTGTGAAAATCCCTACAAAAGCATAAATACAACCCACCCAAACAATTTCCCCGTTTGTTTAGGTTTAATCACATGAATTTTCGAAATTATTCAACACAAAAAGTTAAAAAATTTCCCTGCATCAGGGATACGGGGGAACCCTCTCTTGATGGGAGTTGTTCTCTTTCCCCCCCCCCTTTTTTCTGGGATTCTGGCACAAAATCCATTATGTCTTCCCCGAGGGTTGTTTCCCCTTCCCTTTTTTTTTGTCCCGGGGATGGAATGGGAATGTCTTCTTCTCCCGGGCATTTCTGTCCCCCTAGAAAATTTACCCCCAAATAATTTAGACTCCCCTCTTTTCCAGCCTTTCCTATCAAATTTCCCCCCCCCGTGTTTTGTTGACCCCAAAAAAATTTGAAAAAAAAAAAATGTAGATAAGTGGCTGTAAATTTGGTAGAAACCCCCTTGGGAGGGCCCGTTGCAGGAGTAGGTCCCGTATGCGGCAGGGGGCCGTCCCCGGCAGGGGGGCACTTATAGGAAAGGGGGGCCATTATAGGGGAGCCCAGGGGTTATAGGTAGGGAGGGGTGGTATATTGGGGAGGGGAGGGCCCCTTTTTAGGCAGCCAGGGCCCGTAGTGGCAGGGAGGGCCTTATAGGCAGGGAGGGCCACCCTTATAAGCAGACAGGGCCAAAAATATATAGGCAGGGGAGGGGGGGGTTATGGGAAAGGGAGGGCCCGTATATTTGGCAGACAGGGCCAGTTATAGGCCCGGGCGGGGGGTATATAGATAGGGCCGGGGGGGTATAGGGGGAGGCGAAGGGCCAAATTATAGGCGCAAAAAGGGGAAATTGTAGGAAAGGCCGGGGGCCTTTTTAGGTAGGCAGGGCCCCCTTTAGGTAAAAACGGGGGGACATTTTAGGTAAAACAGGGGTAATTTTAGGGAGGCAGGGCCAGTATTTAGGTAGGGGAGGGAAATAATTGGTAGGCAGGGGGGGTAATGGGCCGGAGGGGCCCGTTTATGGGCAGACAAGGCCAGTTTAGGTAGGCAGGGGGGGGTATATGGGAGGGAGGGGAAAAAATTTTGGCAGAAGGGCCGTTGTTGGCAGGGGAGGGCCCCTTATAGGTTTGACAGGGGTATTATAGGTAGGAGGGGGCCGTATTTAGGTAGGCGGGGGGTTTAATAGGTAGGAAGGGGGGGGTATAGGGGGGGGGGCCCGTATATAGGCGAGGGCCAGTATGTAGGGGCAGGCAGGGCCACTTATTTGGCCGCCGGGGCCCGGTTTTTCATGCAGGCAGAGGCAGTATATAGGTAGGCAGGGGGAGTGTATAGGAGCCCAAGGGGGGTGTTTTCTGGGGCCCGGGGCAGTATTTAGGTAGGCAGGGAGTTTTTAGGGGAGCCAGGGGAGTGTATTGGCAGGGAAAAAAATTCCCCCAGGAAAAAATTTAAAATTTAATGGATTTTTGGGAAAAACAAAACCCGTCACTGAAAAAAAAACCAAAAAATCAAGCCCCAAAATTTTAAAATTTTAATATTTTACATTTAAAAAAAAACATTAGAAACTCCAAAATTTTC
>JAODAL010045422.1:0-31950 GCA_025379985.1 Phyllomedusa bahiana
TTTATTTTTAGAGTTTTTAGCTTTTTTCAGAGAATATTTTACAACTAAAAAAAAATTTATTTTTTATCATACCCGCGCACGGTGGAGCAAGATTGCATTGCGCTGATTCCCCAATAGACTACAATGGAAGAATAGCTCACCCTGTTTGGCTGGTATACCAAGCCACCCTACTCACCAACAGCTCTTTTCGCCTTTTTACTGATTTTGAACTGTCCCCCCTTTGGAAATTTTGATTGGTTCAAATTTCTCCTAGGCTAAAAGGGGTTTCCCGTGCTCCTATTCTGTTTGGGCCCGGAATAGCCAACCCCCCGCAGCTCACCCAATACTTTTTTTCTGCATGTTTACTGTATTTTGAACTGCCCGCCTTTTTGATTCTGATTGGTCAATAGTTCTCCATAGGTTTTAATGGTTCACTGTCGTCCTTTTTCTGTTTGGGCCCCTTTTTTCGGACCAAGAGAAAGCTTTCAGAATTTGTTTTTGTTTTCCCCCGGCAATTTCCAATACCCTAATTCTTGAATTGGGATATGGAAATGATTTTTGTTTTATGTATTTTTTATTTTTGGGGTTTGAGCTCTTTTTTGAGAATGTTAAAAACGCCTTTAAAAAGGCGTTTTTTGTTTCTACTCCGCCCCGACAGGGGAAAATGATTTCTCCTGTTTTCCAGCCTGTTGCAGGGAAAAAAATTTTTTGGCGTGCCCCCTTCTGCCCCTAACCCGGGCACGCGTAAGTCCCGCATGTGCCCCCACACGGCGGGGCGCAGGGAATTTTTCCCCCCCGCATGATGAACGCACCTCCCCCGACGGCGAATCATGGGGCGCAGCGCCGGCACTGCGCCCATGTCCCCGCACGGCCCCCTCACACTGGCGAGGAGCGGGGGGACTTTTTGCCCCATGTTGATACATCCCTCGGAGGGCGAATCATAGGCGCGGGGACTTAATAGGATGATGAGCGCGCCCATCCCGACATAAATCAGGCGCAAATTTCCCCCGAAAACCGGCGGAAAGGTGGCCCGATGGCAATTCATACTTTGGCCCATATATATGTTTTAAAACTTTCCACAACAAATTCCTTTTTATGTTGTCAAATTTGACAGCCAAACTTTTTTAATTTTTCTGTATATGGCCCCTTTTAAAGGATTTTTTTTTTGCTGGATGAGTAAAATTTTCTTTTGGTCCATTTTGGGGTTCATATAATTTTAAAAGTTTTTTATCAAAATTTTGGAGGTGGGGTAAACAATAACAGCAATTCGGGACTGTTTTCTATTTTTACTTTTTTCGGGAGTAACGTGTGGGATAAAAGAATGTTTTACTTTTTCAGCAGGTCGACATTATTACAGCAATACCAAATCTATATATTTTTTATATCTTACTGCTTTCACACAATTACAAACACTTTTATTTAACCCCTTAAGGACCCAGCCTGTTGTGGCCTTCCCCGACACAGCCCCCATTTTTGAAATTGACATGGTCAATTTTTGTGGAAATAATTTTTGACACTTTTTCCTTTCCATTTATTTAAAATTGTTTTTTTCGTGACACATTGTGCTTTAAGTTGTAAAAAATTTTTATCCAAAATCCTTTTTTTGTTTTGTGAAAAATATCAAAAATTCTGAAAATTTGGAAAAAAATTTTCGATTTTTAAAGTTGCAAAATTTAGCGGCAAGAAGCTAATATTCACCCCAAAATAGTTTATAAAAAGCATCTCCCCTATGTCCATATAGGTTGGATTTTATTTTTTAAAAGTCTTTTTTTTTTTTTACACATTGGGAGGGCGAAAGAAATTTGTAGTAATTTCTCACATTTTAAAGGGGAAAAATTTGCAATATACTTTTTTTTGGGGCCAAACCTCCAGTTCAAACGTGGCTTTTGGGGGCCCCTGCATTTTTAAGATACCCCCCCATAAGTAAAGCCCATCTGAGAAACTAAAACCCCCCTTAACATTTTTTCAACACAAATTGGGAAAGGGTTTGAAAACCCCCTTCAATATTTTCACAGAAATTAAAGCAAAGGGGATTTGAAATTTAAAAAATTGGGCACTTTTTTTGCAGATTTTCAATTTTTACCATTTTTTCCCACGGGATTCCCGGTAAATTTTGGCCCTAGGTAAAGGGCAACTTAAATACAATTCCCCCAGGCCCTCCCGTTTTTAGAGTAATCCCATATTGGCCCAAGTGCTTTTAATTTTGCCTAAACCCTTTTTGAATTTCCCCCCAGAATAGGAAGCCCCTTTACTATCCCTCTGGGTCTCTTTTTTAAAAAAAAACAAATTTTATTTTAGGCCCCAAATTTCGGGTTTTTGGGGACCCCCTAAGGTGCTAAAACTTAATAAACACCCCCCTAAAAAACCCCGCATTTTGGAAAACAAAACCCCCCTTTAAAATGAATCTATCCAGCGGTGCATTGAGTATATAGACCCCACAGGTTTAAATTCACAAATTTTTTTTAGCATAAGGCGGGTAAAAAAAATTTTTTTAAAAAAACCAAAATTTTTTTTTTTAAAAAAAAAATTTTAAATTTTTCCCAAAATTTAAAAAAAAAAACTTAAAAATGTTTCCAAAAAATAAAAAAAACATTTTTAAAATTCCCTGGAAAAAAAAGGAAAAAAACCCAAAAAAAAAAAAAAAAAAACTTTGTTTAAAAAAAAAAAGGGGAAAAAAAAAAATTCTTTTCCCCCTTCGAAAAAGTTCCCAAAAAAAACCCAAAAAAACCATGGGGGTTTGTAAAAAAAAAAACCCTGTTTTTGGGGGGGCCAGGGGCAGGGCGTAAAAGGGAGGGAAAGGCGCTATTTGGTTTTTGGGAAAAACGAAAGTTTTTTGGTGGGGGCCCATTTCGCTTTTTGTTCAAAGCCCCCAAAGTAGGCAGAAAAAGGCAAAAAACCTTTTCCAGAAGTCCCCCTTTTTGGGTTTCAACACCCATCAGGATCTCATCAAGGGTTTACTGGGCATTTTAGATGCACAGGTGTTCCAAATTTTTTTTTTTTAAGCATTGGGCAATGAAAAATTTGGGGGGGAAAAAACGCAGTTCGTTTTCATTTTTTTTTGGGTTTTTAAATTTTTACAGCTTTTTTCCTTGCCTGCATGTAAATGATTTGATAATTTAAAACTAGGGGGTTTCGGTAAAATTACAATGAAAAAGATTTTAAATATTTTTTTTTTTTCCCTGTTTTAAAATTATACTTTTTAACACAGTAGAAATACGTCTATAAAAAATTGCGTTTTTATTTTTTCCCCCATTCGGGACACCCTTAAAATTTTTTTTTTTTTTTGCGGTGCAGAGCAGTGTAGGGGGCCTTTTTTTTTGGGGAAATTTATTTGGGAAATTTTTTATTGGTACCTTTAAAATTGGGTGCATATGAGGCTATGTTCATTTTTTAAATTAAGGGGTTTTTCTAAAATTTTTTGAAACAAAATACAGCAATCTTGGAAAGTGTTTTTTTTTTTTTATTTTTTAAATAGCGGTCATTTTGAAAAGGGTTATAAAATACATGGTAGTTTTAAAACTCACGGGTCAAAAACGATTACCCCCCGATTCCCAAAAATTTTTATTTTTTTTTTTTATTTTTTACGGGTTTTTTTAAAACAATAAAAAAAAACCTTTTATTCAACCAGGAAAAATATTTTTTTGAAATCCCCCCATAGCCCTGAAAAGCCAAAAACTTTTAAATTTTTTTTGTCTTGGGAAACTGTGAAAGGGACTTTTTTTTTGCGAGATGAGTTGACTTTTTTATTAGTAAAATTTTGTGGGGGGAAAAGGGCCCTTTTTGATCGCTTTTAAATCCATTTTTTAAAGGGCCAGGGTGAAAAAATACTGAAAACCCTTAGTGGGTGTTTTTTATATTTTTTTTTAAAACAGGGCCACCATGCAGAAACCCCGGATAAGTTAATTTTTCCCTTTGGGGTCGCACGATTATGGCGAAAACCCCTATTTATATAGTTTTTTTTATGTTGAAAGCACTTTAAAAAAAAAAAAGAAAAGTTTTTTTTTAAAATTTGTTTAAAAACAATATTTATGAAATCGCAAATCTTCGGAGAGCTAATTTTTTTGTTTTTTTTTTTTTTCCCCGTATACAGAGCGTAATAAGTATTTTTTTTTTTGGGGGATAATTTATTTTTTTAATTGGTACAACGGGGGCGTTTCTGGGAGTTTTTGATCGCTTTTTTTTTCCATTTTATGTGCCCGGGGGGGTATGAACAATAAACTTAAAATTTTTGTGATTGTTTTTTTTTTTTTTTTTTTTTCCGGGCGTTTACTATACGGGTTAATTAACATGACCCGATTTATTTTGGCAAAGGGCGTTAAAGCCATGGGCGATAAACCCAAAAATTTGGGGACTTTAAATTTTTTTTTAAAATTTTTTTTGGGGGGATTTTGGGGTTTGTAAAGGGGAAAAGGGGGGGGTGTAAAGATTTTTATTTTTTTTTTTTCCCCTGTTTGTGGTTTTTTTTGTTTTTTCCCCTTTTTTTTTTTTTCTTTTTTTTTTTTATTTTTTCAAATTTTTATTTAACTTTTTTTTTCCCCCCCTAGGGATTTGAATGAGAGATCTTTAATCTCTCATTCAATAGGAATCAGAAAATAGTTGTTTCCCCATGACGGTTCCTATGACCAAATGCCAGCACGATTCTGGGGCATGCCCACAGGGCACGGGGCCGGGGATCTGACTTTACAGACAACCCCGGGAAGGGGTTTCCCCTTTCCTTCCGCTGTTTTGTAAAAGGGAAAGGGAGGACCTGCCGGATCGCCTGATTTCCCTGCGCTGGGTGCCAGCCGGGCAGAGACGCAAAGGGGGGAGCGATCTCCTCCTTTCTTTTCTCTTAGTTATTGCGACCCGTTTTTCCCCGATAATTAAGGGTTAACCGCCCCCCCCCCCCCCCCCCCCGGACGATCCGGGGTTTGGGGCCCCACGCTGCGGGGAAAGTCAGCTTGGGAATATACGGGTGACACCCCCGCCGATCGCGGCCAATTTTGCTTTGAGTTTTGTGAAAACCTCGGACGTATCCATACGTCCAGTTTCGTGAAAAACCCCCCAAAAGACCTGGACGAAGTAAACGTCCTAAGGGGGTTAAGGGGTTAAAAAAAAAAAAACTTTTTTTTGCCCTCACCAAACTTTTAGGGGCCCTAAAAATTTTCATTTTTTTTGTGTACGGAGCTTTTGTAGGTTTCTTGTTTTTTTGCAGGGGAAAAATTTATTTTTTTTTGCTAAATATTTTGGGGGAGCCAAAGAAAAATTTTTTTAATTTTTCGTTTTAAAATTTCCCTTTTTTTGGGGATGCAGGATGAAAAAAAAAACAGCCATCCCATTTAAATTTTTTTTTTTACAAATCACTCAAACCCTGCCCGTATATGTGACATGTTTTTTTTACCCCCTGTGGGTCCATTACATTACAAATTTAAAAACCAAATAAACAGTTTAAACCAAATTTACAATACACAAATAAAAAGACACATATGCCAATTTTTCTCATAACCCCACATGAAATCAGAAAAAAACCTTACCCGTTTTTTGGTCAATTAAAGGAAAAAATCAAAATTATTTATATTTGCAAAAAACCAAATAATAAAAAAGAGAGTCAAAAGTTTACATACATTCATTTTGTAAATTTTTAGCATTTTCCCCCCAAAAGGGGTACTTTGGGTTAAATTTTTTTGGATTTCTTTCCCCAAACTTTCTCCCAATGCCCCTAGGGAAATTTTGGGGGGCCTTCCTCCAGACCAAACTGGTGGAACTGAGCAAAGGGGCCTGGGCTGGGAATGAAAATCAACCCGGCACTAAGGCCCCCCCCAGCCCACATACAATATCCCCTTACCCCAAAAATTCCCCCTTTTTTCTCGGCCCCCCCCTCGCCAAAACCAAAAAAAAACAACAAAAATAAAGGGCTTTTTCACGGACACTTTTTTTGGGGGCATTTTTTATGTTTTTTTTTTGGGGCGTTTTGTGTCAGAAAGGCATGGGAGGGGGAAAGCCCGTACTTTTTTGCACAAAAAAAACGCATCAAAAAATGGCACCAAAAAAACCCCTCTGTGGAAAGCCCCCAAACCAAAAAGGCCCAAAAAAAAAAAGTGGGCGAAAAAAACCCCTTTATCACAAATTCAGGTGTGGATTGCTTTTCAATCCGGGGCAACTCAGACCTGACCCCTAAATAAGCAACAAAAATAATAAACAACCCCAAACCCAAAAACCCTCAAATAGCCCAGGTCCCATCCCCATGAATACAGCACCCGATTCAAAACAGAAGTAAAATTGGGCCCCTGAACCCGCAGGGACTCCAAAGGAGAAAAGTCCCCTCCCCGATGGGAGTTGTTCCCTTTTCTCCATTACCCCCTTTTCCACCTGGCCCCAAACCTCCTGATGGGCTTTCCCCCCGATGGGGCTTTGGGCCCCTTCCCCTTTTTTTTCCCCCTTTCCGGTACAGCATGCAATGTCCCTTTTTCTCCCGGCACTACTCCTTCCCCGGGAGAATTTTTCCCCCCAAATCCCTCTTAGACTTCCCCCTTTTTTTTTCCACACTTTTTCCCATCAATTCCCTAAACAAACGTATGAAAAGAAAACCCCAAAAATTAGAAATTAAAAAAAAAATTTTAGATAAGTGGCATGTAAAAAAGGGAAACTCCCATTAGTTAGGGAAAAGGGGCCCTTCCTCATTAATTTGGTAAAGGGAACAGGCCTACTCCCCGTAACTAGCCAAAGGGAGCAAGGGTGCCCCCCGTAACTAGCCCGGTAGTGGGGCTTTCCCCCGTAATAGCCAGGTTTGCTGGGGCTCCCCCATAACTAGCCAGGTAGTGGGGCTGCCCCCCGTAATTTGCCAGGGTTTGCTAGGGCTGGCCCCCCGTAACTAGCCGTTAGTAGGGCTGGGCCCCCCCGTTTAAATTTGCCAGGTAGGGTAGGGGGAGTAATTAAACCAGGTAGGGCCAGTAGTAGCAGGGAGGGCCAAATAAGTAGCCCGGCAGGACCAGTAAGTAGCCCGGGAGGGCCATTTTATAGCCAGGCAGGGCCGTATTAAAAACAGGCGTTGGGCCCTTTTATAACAGGCATGGGATATTAGGCAGGGAGGGCCGTACATAGCCAGGGAGGGGCCAGTAAATAGGAGGGGCAGGGCCCCTTATAGGGAAGCAGGGCCCGTATAAAAAGGCAAAACAGGGCCAAACCCTTTTAGGAGGGGAGGGCGTATATAGGAAGGGGCCGGGCAAATATAAGGCAGGCAGGGGCAGGGGAATTTTAGGTAACGGGGAGTAAATTGGCAGGCAGGGCCCGTAAATGGGGAGGGCAGTTTTTAAGGTAGGCAGGGAGGAAAATTTTGGGGGACAGGGTCCGTTATATTGGGGAGGCGGGGGATTTTAATTTTCCAGGCCGGGCCGAATTTTGCCAGGGAAGGCCAGTATATAGGGCCGGGGGCCAAATATATAGCCAGGGGAGGGGCCCCGGTTTTTTAAAAGGGATTGGGAGGGCCAGTTATGCCAAAAGGGCCGTATATAGCCCGGGGAGGGAGTATATGGCCAGGCCGGGCCAGTATATGGCCCCGGCAGGGCAGTATATAGGTTTGCCAGGCAGGGCCAAAAAATTTTCAAATCCATTTTAAAAAGTTTTGGGCCCCCCCCTTTTTTTAATCCCGTAATATTTTTAGTTTTAAAATATTTGGGTGTTTTCAACAGGCATTTTTAATTTGATATATCTAATAACTGATGGACACAGTAATATTTCCGGATTGAAATGAGGTTTATTGTACTAACACAAAATGTGCAATATGCTTTAAAACCCAAAATTTTGACTGGTGCAAAAATTTGGGTACCCTTATCATTTATTGATTTGAATACCCCCTAACTACTTTTTAAATGACTTTCTGAAGCACAACATTGGTTTGAAACCCTCACTGAGTTTTGAACTTCATAGCCAGGTGTATCCAATGATGAGAAAAGGTATTTAAGGTGGCCAATTGCAAGTTGTTCTCCTATTTGAATTCCTGTGAAGAGTGGCATCAGGGCTCCTCAAAACAACTTCAAATGATCTGAAAACAAAAAAATTTGTTCAACATAGTTGTTCAGGGAAGGATACAAAAAGTTGTCTCAGAGATTTAACCTGTCAGTTTCCCTGTGAGGAACATAGTAAGGAAATGGAAGACCACAGGGACAGTTCTTGTTAAGCCCAGAAGTGGCAGGCCAAGAAAAATATCAGAAAGGCAGAGAAGAAGAATGGGTGAGAACAGTCAAGGACAATCCAAAAGACCACCCCAAAAGAGCTGCAGCATCATCTTGCTGCAGAGGTGTCACTGTGCTCGGTCAACAATACGCACACTTTGCACAAGGAGAAGCTGTATGGGAGAGTGATGTGAAAGAAGCCGTTTCTGAAAGCACGCCACAAACAGAGTCGCCTGAGGTATGCAAAAGCACATTTGGACAAGCCAGCTTCATTTTGGAAGAAGGTCCTGTGGACTGATGAAACAAAGATTGCGTTGTTTGGTCATACAAAAGGCCTTTGCATGGCGTCCCAAAAACACAGCATTCCAAAAAAACACTTGCTACCCACTGTAAAATTTGGGGGAGGTTTCCCATCATGCTTTGGGGCTGTGTGGCCAAGCCGTCACCGGGAATCTTGTTAAAGTTGAGGGTCGCATGGATTCAATCAGTATCAGCAGATTCTCAAAAATAATGTACAAGAATCAGTGATGAATTTGAAGTTAGGCCGGGGATGGGTATTTAAGCAAGACAAAGATCCCAACACAGCACCAAATCTACTCGTCTTCCTGAGAGGAACAATTACAATGTTCTGGAATGGCCACCCAGTCCCCCGACCTGAATATCATTGAACACTGTGGGATAAATTTGAAGCGGGCTGTCCCATGCTCGGTGACCATCAAACTTAACTGAACTTGAATTGTTTTGTAAAGAGGAATGGTCAAAAATACCTTCATCCAGGATCCAGGAAACTGATTAAAAGCTACAGGAAGCGACTAAAGGCTGTTATTTTTGCAAAAGGAGGATCTACTAAATATTAATGTCACCATTCTGTTGGGGTGCCCATACTTTGCACTGGTCAAATTTTGGTTTAATGCATATTGCACATTTTGTGTTTTGTACAATAAACCTCATTTCAATCCGGAAAAAATTACTGTGTCCATCAGTTATAGAATATTTAAATGAAATGGTGTTTGCAAACACCCAAATATTTAGAACTAAAAATGATTAATAGGGGTGCCCAAACTTTTTCATATGACTGTAGGTAGCAGGGAGGGCAGTATATAGGTAGGCAGGGCAGTATATAGCCAGGCAGGGCAGTATATAGGTAGGCAGGGCAGTATATAGCCAGGCCCGGGCAGTATATAAACCAGGCAGGGCAGTATTTTAGTAGCCAGCAGGGCAGTATATAGGTAGCCAGGCAGGGCAGTAGTATATATGTAGCCAGGCAGGGCAGTATATAGGTAGGCAGGGCAGTTATATAGCCAGGAGGGCAAGTATAAGGTAGCCAGGGCAGAAATAGGCAGGGAGGGCAGTATATAGGTAGCCAGGCAGGGCGTATATAGGTAGCCCGGCAGGGCAGTATATAGGTAGGCAGGGCAAGTATATAGTAGCCAGCAGGGGAGTATATAGGTAGGCGTGGCTGTATATAGCCAGGCAGGGCAGTATATAGGTAGGCAGGGCAGAATATAGGCAGGCAGGGCAGTATATAGGTAGCCAGGCAGGGCAGGAGATAGGTAGCCAGGCAGGGCAGTCTATAGGTAGGCAGGGCAGTATATAGGTAGGCTGGCAGGGCAGTATATAGCCAGGCAGGGCAGTATATAGGTAGGCAGGGCAGTATATAGCCAGGCAGGGCAGAATTATAGCAGGCGGGCAGTATATAGGTAGCAGGCAGGTAGATATATGTTGCCAGGCAGGGCAGTATATAGGTAGGCAGGGGCAGTATATAGCCAGGCAGGGCGTATATGGGTAGGGGGGCGGGAATATAGGCGGGCAGGGCAGTATATGGGTAGCCAGGGGGGCATATATAGGGTGCAGGCAGGGCAGTTATGGTAGGCGGGGCAGTTATATGTAGCCGGGCAGGGCAGAATGGTACCCAGGCAGGACGTTAAGTAGGCGGGGGCTTTATAAGCCAGGCGGGCAGATATATTTTAGGAGGGGGCAAATATAGGCGGGCGGGGGAGATATAGGTAGCCAGGCGGGGCGTAGTAGGTAGCCAGGCGGGAATATAGGTACCGGGGAGGGCAGTATATATAGGCGGGCGTATATAGGTAGGGGGGCAGGGGCAGATATAGCCAGGCGGGCATAATAGGTACCCAGGCGGGGCAGATAAAGGTAGGCGAGCAGTACATACCCGGGCGGGCATATATAGGTGGCAGGGCAGAATTACCCAGGCAGGGCGTTATAGGGGGCAGGCTATTTGTTTTTTTAAAAAAAATAAAACCAAACTTACCTGATGCCCCTTTGCCTCCTCTTCTCTCCTTATCGGGGGGGCCCGCTGGAGCAGAGGCGGGCCTTTGGCGGGCGCCGA
Organism: Phyllomedusa bahiana; assembly: GCA_025379985.1. Lineage (NCBI taxonomy): Eukaryota > Metazoa > Chordata > Amphibia > Anura > Hylidae > Phyllomedusa > Phyllomedusa bahiana. The sequence goes on from JAODAL010045422.1 coordinate 10,477, forward strand.
TGACGTCATTCTTTTGCGCGCTTCCCCCGCGGCCTCCTGGGAAGCTGAAAAGGGGATCAAAGACCCCAGTTTCAGCCTGGCCGCTGCTTGCCCGCGCGGTGCAGGTGGCGTGATGGTTTGAATGGTGGGCGGTGCCCTGGCCGTGCCCCTTGGGAAAGGGGGGCCGTCGGCCCCCTGGTAAAGGGGTCCGGTGATATGTAACCTTTGGGGGGCCCCTGTAGTGTGTAGGGGGTCAGGGGGCCCGCCGTGGGGGGAAAAAAACGGCCCCCCTAGCGGGCGCTCCAGCAAAGGGGGGCCCGGACCCCAGGGCCCCCGGGCAGATGCCCTTTTTGTCCTAGGGGCATCCAGGCCTGAAACGAGCATGTTTAAGGTTGCCTTGCTCACACCTGCCTTTTCAGCTTCCCCATAAATTTAAAAAGGGTTTTGAATCAGGGCTTTGTGATGTCCCTCCAAAAAACATTGCTTGATCACCCTTAAGCCATTTTGAAACCAGTTTGCAGTAGTTTGGGTATTATCCATTTAGAAGACCATTTCCATCCAAGCTTTAATTCCCCTGGCTATGTCTTGGTTGTTTCTTCAGCATTCCCGCAAAATTTTTTTTCCTCTGTGAATCTATTTTGTGAAGTGTACCAGTCCCTTCGAAACAAAAGAACCCCACACCCCTGGTCCCACCCCTGTTTCACAGTTGGGTTGTTTCTTAGGCTTTAAAAGCTTTTTTTTTTCCTTAAAGGTAATATGATCTTTATGGCCAAATTTTAAATTTTTTTAGTTTTGTAAAAACCAAAGGAAAACATGTCCCCAAATATTTAGGTTTTTGTTTCCTGGCATTTCCTTTTATTGGGCCCTTCTTTCTGGGAAGTGCCTTTCAGCCCATGACACAAACTTTCCAGCTTCCACCCGCATCTTCACAGGGTCGTTTGTTTTGTTCTTTGGGGTTTATATGCAATTCGGACCAAAGCAGTTCTCTCTGAGACACAGAAATCTACCCCCTTCCCGACGGGATGATGGTGGACATTCCCTCCTGTTTGTACTTGGGTTTAATTTTTTTGCATAACCAACCCGTGCAAGTCACAATTCTCTTCCTGTTATCTTGGTGATTTCTTTTTTTTCCCCTGTTTACACACAGAAACAATGGTTTCTGGTATGCATTAAAATATTCCCCGGTGTGTCTTATTTTAAATAGATGTTGCCATCAGAGCTTTCCAAAGACATGACCATCATATGGGCTGCCAGATTTTTTAAAACATGTAACCCGTGTATATAAACTTTAGACCAGGGGGCCTAATTTTTAGCCGGGGGCCAGTTTACGGTCCCTGACATTGGAAAAGGGCGGAATATAGTTTTAAAAATAATTTTTTCTTTGTGGGTCGATACAAAAACAGTGATCCCAATTTATTTTTGGCCCCGCGGTATAGGGAGTTTTTGGTCCCCAGCAGACGAGGTAGAATTTGGTCCCCCCGCAACGTAGGTTTAAAATTTGGCCCCAAAACGTAGGAAAATTTGGCTCCAGAGAGTAGGGGACATTTAGGTCCCCCCCAGAGTAAGTAGATTTAGGTCCCCCACAGAGTAGGGAGTTTTTGGGCCCCCAGCAGGTTTAGGAGAATTGGGCCCCAGCAGGGCTGTAGGGAGAATTAGGGCCCCCCACAGGTTGTGGTGAAATTTGGTCCCCAGCAGGTCTGTAGGTAGAAATTTGGCCCCCCGAGGTGTAGGTAGAATTAGGCCCCCAGCGGTGTAAAGGGAGATTTGGGCCCCCCACAGGTCTGTAGGTAGAATTGGGCCCCCCAGCAGGTCTTAGAGAATTATGCCCCCCGAGGTGTAGGAGAATTGGGCCCCAGCGGGTTTTCTAGAAAAGGGCCCCCAGCAGGGGTAGGTAAATTAGGGCCCCAGCAGGTCTGTAGGTAGAATTAGGCCCCCGCAGGTCTGTAGGTAAAATGAGGGCCCCCGCGGTCTTAGGTAGAATTGGGCCCCCAGCAGGGCTTTAGGGAGAATTAGGCCCCCCGGGTCTGTAGGTAGAATTAGGGCCCCCAGCAGGTCTGTAGGTAGTATTAGGGCCCCCAGCAGGTCTGTAGGTAGAATTATGGCCCCCAGCAGGTCTGTAGGTAGAATTAGGGCCCCCAACAGGTCTGTAGGTAGAATTAGGCCCCCCAGCAGGTGTAGGTAGAATTAGGCCCCCAGCAGGTGTGGAGATAATTAAAAATAATAAACTTACTTCACTCAGCTTACCTGGCTCCCTGCCGCTGTCGCTGCTCCCGGGCTTCTTCTTTGGGCGGCGTGAGGTCAACAGGCCGCGCCGCAGCGTGATGACGCTCACGCCGCGCGTCCTGTGGACTCTGGTGAGGCGCATCCTTCCTGCGCCTCACCAGAGTACTCTGCAGGAGCGGAGAGCCCCTGCTCTCCGCAGAAGCATCTACAGCACATACAGTTAGTCCCGGCGCCGCTGCTATCACCTTAGTGATCGGTATCGACTTAGGACCCTAACGATCGGCGGCGGGTGATAGCGGCATCGCTGGGGACTACTGTGGGTGGGGGACACTCTGCAGCGGACGGGAGGTGCTTGAGGGCGGACATTTACAATATATGGGAGGTGTCTGTGAGTGGCAGAGGGCGGACATTCTGCGTATACATTGCACAGTGTCCGCCCTCTGCCACTAACAGACACCTCCCATATATTGTAAATGTCCGCCCTCAAGCACCTCCCTTGCGCTGCAGAGTGTCCGCCCCCCGAAGCTGGCCCCTGCTGTCGCGTGGCTCGCAATGGCTTTCATTTTACCTGTCACCGCCCACGGCACCTCCCATCATGTGGGAGGTGCTGTGGCCGGTGACAAGTGATGTGAGGCAGCGCGACAGCAGGGGCCAGCTTATAGAGCGCACAGCAACTCAGAGGACTGCGGCTCTGCCGCTGCCACCACTAGTGCCGCAGGTAGCAGCGGCGGGCCGGATAAAAATCCTCGGCGGGCCGCATGCACCAATATATGTGTGCTTTTTCCTTTTGATCTTTTTTAGTACAAATGGCGTTTGTCATGGGAAAAGGCTGATGTACAGGTTTCACTTTATTTTCTTTGTGTGTGTTACTTTTATGCACTTTTTCACATTTTGACATTTTTCTTTTACTTGCACCCAAAGGGGACTTGACTCAGCGATCTCTAGAACACTGCTATAGTAGATAGTAGTACATCATTGTTCAACTACATATTGTGGCTGTCAATTACTATGCCCGTCAATCACTACTGCTGGGCAAGGTGATGTCACAGGTAAATCCAAAGCCTTTGTTAAGCGTCCGGGTTGCCATAGAAGTCATCGACACCCCATGATCCTGTCACGGAGTGCCAATGAAGACAGAAGGGGCTCCCTCCCTCTGTCTTTCCCTTAGCTGCAGTGGTCGCAGTTGAGAGCAGCATTTAAGGGTTTATCGGCTGCAACTTGAGTAACTTCCGATTTTATGCTGATAGCACATGAAGCCAGCTGTAATATATTGTATTCCATGAGCCAAATGTGCAGGCTCTGATTGTGAGACCTGTGAAAAGCCTGCATTATCCCATGAGTGCTGTTTAGTAGCACTCGCTAACAATGCAATTACAAGTCACAACCCTGCTATTTAAATTGAGCCATAATATCAGAATTAAAATGATTGATATTTATCAATTTTACTTTAATTTTTACTAAAAGGTTAACCAATCAATGTCACAAATCCTAACAGGTTCCAAATTCTTTGAAAATATCAGTATGTTCACACGGCACGTTTGATCCGTTTTGGATCTGAAAAACGGATTCAAAAGCGCTGCGTAAAACGCATCCAACACGCATGCAACACGCAGGTGCATGTTTGGATGCATTTTTGCTGCAGCAGCAAGGCACCCTATAGTTTTAAAAAAGGTGTCTGCTGTTTCAAACGGATCAAGAATTGACATATCAATTCTTTGAACGGATCTGAAATACGCATCAGAAAGACACATGTAAAACATGCATCGACGATCACTCGTCTGAACGCAGATGCGTGTTATACATTGAATACAATGAAAATCACACTTCACTTTGTTAGATGCATGTTTTGGTCCATTTAAAGGGTTTGTCTCACTACGAAGATTATAGTTGAAAATGTGGGGACCAAAAATCTAAGGATGTACCCCTTGTTACTTTGGCAAATCTACGGTTTTTAGAGAAGGGCTGGTTTACTGTCTTACAAGGGTGTTTGTTTACGGGTAGGGAAAGCTTTCGCCTCCCAGGTCGTGCTCAGCAAAGGAAAAGGGCAGTTAAGAGGGGGGGAGGGATGTGTGATTGGCAGGCAAGGGGGAGAAGCATGAAAGGAAAATACACACAACCCCCCTGCATTCCTCTCACGTTCCCCCTTTTTCCCGGGCCCAAATACACCACCCTCCCCTCCTCTTACTCCCTTTTTCCTTTGATGTGCATGACCTGGCGGGACAGAATGCTTCCCTGACCAGTAAACAAACACCTTTACAAACACATGTAAACCAGCCCGTTATCTAAAACCGTAGCACTTTTGCCTATAGTAACCAAGGACGTAATCCTTAATTTTTTGGCCCCCACATTTCAACTAAATCTTCGTAGTAAAAAACCCCTTTAAGGTCCGAAACACGAAGCCCAACACGCATGTAAAAACAGATCTAACAACATACTCTAAGGGTTCTTTCACATGGAGCTTTTTTTGTGCATTTTTGGTGCATTTTTTGATGCTTTTTTGGAAGCGTTTTTTGCGCAGAATGGCACAGCAAATAATGTACATTTCTGCACAAAAAATGCACCAAAAAATAATGCTCTGGGTGGAAGCACCCTAAATCATGAGATCTTAATTGCAATGGATACCAGGTACCCTGTGTAGTCATAATCACATAACCAGGACATATTATAAACTATTATAAGCACTGATTTCACTACTTAATAACAGGAAGCAGATATTGAAAGTACTTTAGAACAGGGGTCCCCAACTCCAGTCCACAGGGCCCACCAACAGGTCATGTTTTCAGGATTTGTCAAGTAGTCTCCAAAAAATGGGAATCCGCAAGGAGTACTTTTGTTTTCCCATATTTACTATTTTTCCATAGGCAAACTTAAACTCATTAGTTCTCCCAATCTATAAAGCACTAAAACATAACTTTTATTATTTTAAAAACACTTAACCTAAAATACACACTATTTAAAAACCGATTTTCTAACCCCTCAAAAATTTTTCCCTTTCTAATGGTAAGGGAAAAAAAACCCTTTTCATTATTTAATCTGGTGAAACACCACCTATAACAGGAAAACCCTTATAATACAGTATTTACTAACCCAAAAAGATCCCAAACACCTACGGGATTTATCCCAATCCCCATGGAAAAAAAAATAAAGGGTTTCCATTTAACCCTCTGCGCCTTTTCACGAAAAACCCAAGGGAGAAATCACAATTTAAAATTCTGCCGACCCCCCAAAAATTTTCACAGCTAAACCGGGGTTCATCAAAATTTAGAGGTCCAGTCCCATATGGTCTAGCCATTTCCTTTTATATCATGTTAGGGGAAAACACCCTATTCAGGGCTCACCAAAATTTTCCCCAAGAGAACAACAAATCCCCTTCCCCCTTTTAAACCCCCGCACATACGATACTATGTGCTGCTTTCCATGTTCTTATAACAACATTCCTCAACAAAAAACACCATCTCCTAGCGTCTTTCGCCTATCTTACCATGCCCCCCGCACCCCGTACTTACCAATGGACATTTTCGCCCCATGTGATGGACTTTTCCTCAAATTTCTCCCCATATTTTTGTGTCCCGCTGGGGTCACATAAACGGACCCCAACAAATAGGTGTTAAAATTTTACAGCACCCTACTATTTAACACTTCCCATAAACCTTTTTTTCCTCTATTCTAATAGCATATTCATTGGTAACTTTCCCATTATACTGTACACTGCTACTTATCTCTTCCCCCTAAACCCCCTCCCTTATTAATAACATGTTTTAATTTTAAAAAAAGCTAAGGGCCCTATGTTTAGCCCGCCCAACCCTCCTGCAACTTACCTCCCACCCTTTCCCCCTTAAAATTCTTTCTTACAGGCCTAGCATTACCTAATTCATTTTGTTTTAAAAGAAATGTCAAAAATTTTGTACTTTCTGCTGTATTGTATTTGCATCATTTAGCATATGTTGTATTTAAAGTTTGCACAAAATCTACGCAGTGGGGGAAAAAATAAATGAAACTTAATAAAGGTAATCACTCCTAACTCGACTTTTATAGCAACGTAAGTGATATATTTTTATGATCATTGCTAACAAATTTTTTCAGGCAAGAAAAAAATAACATATATCCCAATATGTTAAATAGAAACTGGGGTCCCAATGAAATACCTATCATCCATGGAAATGAGGACAATTTGGGAGTAAGGGAGCAGAGAAAAAAAAAAAAAAAAAAAAAAAAAAAAAAAAAAAAAAGTGAATTTCTGGGCCCCATAGTCATATATCAACCACTTGAAACCACTGACCGTATTAATCACTTTTAATCACAAAAAATTTTTTTTCTTAAAAAATTATATAGGGAATCACGGGATTAAAAAAATATGAAAATGAAAAGCCTTCATTTAGGCCTTTGGGGGGTTTTTTAATGTATTGACCCTATAATAAACTAGCCTCTTCCTGCAACAAAACTACATCCAGACCCCCTTTCTTTTCCCCAGCTTTTTCCACAGATCCCCAATATTTTAGCACCTATTATTTCCCCTTTTTTTTATGTATTTTCCAAAATGTGTCTCGCTAGGGATATCACTCTTTTTTTTAATAGTACTCAGAGTTTCGAATCCGCGACGAAACTCCTGTAGGTTTTTCCCACATAGTCTGGGGCAGGTACACTAGCCCCAAAATCCCCCCTCTGGTTTTTACAATGTAAATTTGTTTTACTCAAATCTTCTTTATCAAGGGGAAATCATAAACAAAAGAAGAAAAAAAAATTTTTAATTTCTTTGCAAAATTAAACTTTGAGAATTCCAACTAAATGAGGGGTATACTTAGAAGAATTGCACTTTCTAAAACAATCCAGTACTCATAGGTATTCCAAAAATCCTCGTGTACTAAAAAGAGGAAAAAATCTTAGGGATAATTTTGTGCATAGTCCTTTAGGGAATGCAAAAAAAACTGGTTACGTCCCCCGGGTTGTAGGCTCATATCCTTGTGCAATTGTTTCATTTTTCCATTTTTAGGGAAAAACAAAAAATTTTAATCCCATTGAATGAGAAGATTTGAGAAAGACAATTTATAAACTGTAAAACCAGAGGGGGATTTTATGGGGCTAGGTACCTCCCCCAAGATCTTGTGGGAAAAACCATACATTTTTTCGTTGTGGGATCCGAAACATCTAGTACATTAAAACTAGAGCTATACTCCCCTAGCGAGACACTTTTTTAATATAAATGCTGAAATAGAGGTGCAAAAAATTTTGGGGCATCTGTGTGAAAAAGCTGGGGGAAAAAAAAAAGGGCGATCTGGATGTATTTTTTTGCAGGAAGGGGGGCAAGAATAAAAAAGACTCATACTTTAAACCCCCAAAGGCCTAAATAAGGCTTTTCCCTTTTTCAGCATTTTTTTAATCCTGCCGATTCCCAAATATAATTTTTGAAGAAACATAATATATGTGATTAAGTACGGTCAGGGGGTACAAGCATGGTTAATAATGACAATAGGACACCAAGTTCACATGTTTTTTTTTTTCTCCTCCCCAATTCCCCCATGCCCCTCCCCGACCTGTTTTTTCACTTTCCCATTTTTTTGCAATATAAAATGTATTGATCACATGAGGCCACAGTTTTAAAATAACATATTTGGGGTATATGTATTTTTTTTCTTTGCCTGAAGAATTTGTTACAAATGAATCATATAAAAAACCTTTTTTCTATGACGAACGCATTTTTGGGGGAAAATTTCCATCTATTTAGTATACACTATTAGTATCATTTTTTTTTTTTTACCCACCGCGATTTTTGTGCTACTTTAAATACAATATAGCAATACAATGTATAAATACAATAGAGCATGAATGTACTAACATTTCTGCAATTCCCATTTTAACATAATGAATTTTGGTAAAACTGGGGCGAAAAAAAAAATTTAAATGGGAAGGGGGGGGTTAAGTTGGGGAGGGTTGGCAGGGAACCAAAGGCCTGTACTTTATTTAAAAAGAATAGTAATTTAAATTTAAGGAGAAAGGTTTATGGGGAAGAGACTAAGATAGCAGTGTAAATAAAATGGGATATGTTGCCCAATGAAAGCATATAGACAAGAGGGGGAAAAGGTTTTTTGGGAAAGATAAAGCAGTATTTTTGCTGTAAAATGTAACAACTTTTTGCTTAGCCATTCTAGGGGGACCACCAGACGCAATTTAAAAAGAAAATTGGACGGAAATCCATCACATTTGGGGAAAAGTCCATTGGTACAGACGCGGGGAGCGTGGTAAGAAAGGGGGGCCCAAACCCGCTATGGAGATGGTGAATTTGTCTGAGGAAGTTGTTTATAAGAACAACGGCAGCAGCACACATAGAAAAAGTATGCATGAGAAGAAAAGGGGGGAATGGGTTTTGTTTTTCTCTGGGGGCTAATTGGGGACACCTGAATGGGGGGTGTAAAACAGATATAAAAGGGAAAAGACTAGACCTATGGGACCGGACTCATCCCCTGATAAGCCGTTTTTGCTGGGAAACAGTTTTTGGGGGTCAGGCATGACATTTTAAATTTTGATTTCTCACCTCGTCAAAAGTGTCACCCGCTGCGTGGGGTCACAAGGGAAAATTTATATTTTTTATGTCCATCGGATCAGGGGTGACTCCCAAGTAGGATGTTGGGATCTCTTATTGGGTTAGTAAATCACTGTATATATAAGGTTCCCCTGTTTATAGGTGGTGTTCCCCAGACTTTTATAAAAGAAAAGGGGTTATTCCTTCCAAATTAGAAAGGGAAAATTTAGAGGTTAGAAATCAGGTTTTTAAATAGTGGTTAGAGGTTAATGTTAAACATAATAAAAGTTACGTTTTTGTGTTTTATAGATTTAAACTAAAGATTTAAGTTTGCCTATGGGAAAATAAAAATATAAGTTTTCAGATATCCCACAGAATGCACTGACAATAATTTAAAAAACCTTTCTTCTGGGTTTTTTTTACATTGCACAGGGGATTTAATTATTTTCAGTCAAAATGTGGGGTATCCGAAAACATGACCTGTTGGTGGGGCGTGAGGACTGGGGTTTTGGGGAAAACGCTTAGCCCTTGTATAAAATTTTTTTTTATTATGAATAATCTTTTGTCAGTCAAACTGATATTCCCCCCCTTTTATCACAAAAAATGTTAAAAGCTTCTTTATTTTGGATTAGACTTACGTTACCCTGACTGAGGCAACAAAAGTCCCTTAGGTCTTTTTCAAGGGGATTAGATACCCCCAAATAAGATTCTATACAATAGTACTAGTAAAAAAATATCGCATAAAACAGATATATTGTTTCATAATTTGGGGGCCAAGGTATCAATGGCGCATATGGCATCTGTTTTTTCATTTAATATATTTTAAAACAATAAATGAGTCTAATAATCTGATTTTTAAATTTTCGTTTGCAGGCCGTTTCCCAGCTAAACTTCACTCAGAGCGAGGTGAAGAAATTTCGCCCCCCCCCTTCCCCCTGTAACATATGCCGCACAGTGCGCCACATTGCATCACCATAAACAAAGCCAAAATAAACAAAAATTTTTTACCACAATGTGCTACATAAAACACAATAATAGTCATACGTTACCAATAGCCTGCTAACCACCAGAATCCAAGACACAAGAGATACACTCACCGGCCCACTTTTTTGGTACACATGCTAGTAAGGGTTGGACCCCTTTTCTTCAAACTGCCTCAATTCTTCGTGGAATAGAATTCCACAAGGTGTTGCAACGATGCTCAATTGTACCAAGTGCCAAAGGGGTGCCAAAAAATTCCCCAACATGACACCACCCACACCTGAATGTATGATACAAGGCGGATGGATCCATGCTTTCATGTGTTGACACCAAAATTCGACCCTACTTTCGAATGTCGCAGCAGAAATCGAGACTCATCAACCGGCAATTTTTCCAATCTTCTACTGTCCAATTTGATGAGCTTGGAAAATTTGGAGCCTCAGTTTCCTTTTCTTATGAAAGGATTGGCACCCGGTGTGGTTCTTTGCTGCTGTAGCCCACTCCCTTTCAAATTCCCCGACTGTGCTTCAGAGATGCTTTCGCCTACCTTGGTTTAACGGGGGCTATTTGATCACTGTTGCCTTTCATCAGTCAAACCAGTCTGCCCATTCTCCTTGAACCTCTGGCATCAACAATGCATTTCTGCCCACAGGACTGCCGCCACTGGATGTTTTTTCCTTTTTCGGACCATTCTCTTAAACCCTGAGAGGTTGTGCTTAAAAAATACCAGGAGATCAGCAGTTTCAAAAATACTCGGGACCAGCCCTTCTGGCACCAACAACCATGCCAGGTTCCCAAAGGCACTCAAATAAACCTTTCTTCCCCATACTGATGCTGGGTTTTTTGAACTGCAGGAGATTGTCTTGACCATCAACATGCTAATGCACTGAGTTGCCGCCATGTGATTGGCTGATTAGAAATTAAGTGTTAACGAGCAGTTGGACAGGTGTACCTAATAAAGTGGCCGGTGAGTGTATATCACCAGCACACAGTGACCGAATAATACCACCACACCATGAACACGTATCACCACCATATAATGACTAAATAATACAAATTGACCATTACTGAGTATAAACTATTATACTATAACCAACATTACCAGCATACAGTGACCATACAGTGGTGGATACCAGCTGTACACAGGCTCTGCAGACATATAAATGATTACAGTAAAGTTATATCTAGTGACTCACAGGAGACGTCTCTGAAGAGTTGGTCTCTTTCTCTTCTTCTTTTCCATCTGTCCCAAACGCCATGATGACTACTTACGACTCTTCACTGTAAAATTTACAAAACAAACATCTTAGACTCCTCAATTTATCAGCATTTCTCTACTAATTCCTATCTCTATACAAACTCCCCATCTATAGCACCTCATATGGTAGCCATGTAATATGCCCCCTGTAGCCACATAGAAGCCCTTTACAGCCAGGTAGTAGCCCCCTGTAGCCAATTATGCCCCCCCTGTAGCCAATGAGGCCCCATGTGGCCAGTGATGCCCCATGTAGCCAGTGATGCCCCCTTGTAGCCAGTGATGCCCCCTGTAGCCAGTGATCCCACCCGTGTAGCCAGTGATGCCCCCTGTATCCAGTGATACTCCCCTGTAGCCAGTGATGCTCCCCTTGTAGCAGTGTGCCCACTGTAGCCAGTGATGCCCCTTGTAGCCAGTGATGCCCCCTGTAGCCAGTGATGCCCCTTTGTTGCCAGTGATGCGCCCCCCCTGTAGCCAGTGATTCCCCCCCTGTAGCCAGTGATGCCCCCTGTAGCCAGTGATGCCCCCCTTGCAGCCAGTGATGCACCCTGTAACCAAGTGATGCCCCCTGTAGCTAGTGATGCCCCCCTTGTACCCAGTGATGCCCCCTTGCAGCCAGTGATGCCCCTTGCAGCCAGTGATGCCCCCTTGTAGCCAGTAGATGCCCCCTGTAGCCAGTGATGCCCCTTGTAGCCAGTGATGCCCCCTTGTAGCCAGTAGATGTCCCCTGTAGCCAGTGATGCCCCTGTAGCCAGTGATGCCCCCCTTGTAGCCAGTGATGCCCCCCTTGTAGCCAGTGATGCCCCCATTGTAGCCAGTGATGCCCCTTATAGCCAGTGATGCCCCGTGTAGCCAGTGATGCCCCCTGTAGCCAGTAGATGCCCCCTGTAGCCAGTGATGCCCGCCTGTAGCCAGCAGATGCCCCTGTAGCCAGTGATGCCCCCTTGTAGCCAGTAAATGCCCCTGTAAGTAATTATAAAATAACAAAAAAAGTACTCACCTCGGTCCGCGCAATCCGGTCCGGAGCTGCTGAGCGGTGTAAGCAGCGTGACGTCATCACGCTGCTTACACTGTCACGCAGCTCTCAGAGATCGCCTCAGCGGCAGAGCTGCTGGCCGAGGAGATCAAGCGTTGCAGGGGGCGCGGTGAAAGCCGTGCGCCCCCTCCGACGCTGATACAGGGGAGGAGTCAGGACGGGAACAATTTTCGACTCCTCCCTGTACCAGCAGCAGCTGGCTCTGCGCGACTGTAATGAAACAGTCGCGGAGAGTCAGGGGCGATCCTCCGGGCGGGCGAGGCGAGCGGCTGCGACGCCCCCCTCGGGTGAGTGGATCCTCGGCGCCCCGGGCAATCGTCCGCCCCACCCGCCTCTAGGAACGGCCCTGATCTTTTGCCATGTACCCTGGCAACCAAAAATTGTTATTGAGATACAAGCAGCAATTATATAACTATATGTTTGTAAGATTATTGGGGTACTTGAAAAATGGCTGAAAAGGGTTGATGTTGTTAATACTAGGCTTGCAGGGTGACAACTCCTTTGGGCTTAAAGGATTGCTTTTTATGGTAAAGGTCTTGCAAAAACAAGTCACTTTGCAATATGTGTCCATTAATAGTGTCCTACCTATTCCTAGAATACCCTTTTGTGTGGGCTGCATCAGCTCCTCAGGGCGCTATAGCTACAGACCTGTTCTCTCTCTCCTGATAGGCTGCCAGAGTTGGTTGCTATAGCTACAGATCTGGTGTCCTTAGCAGCTCCTCAATGCCGGCCAGTAGAAGCCAGTAAACACTGAATTAAAAAATGAAGCTGAAAAAACAGGCCTGAGGTAAGATGAATCGATGTAGTGAGACAACCCCTTTAAATTGATATAGCAAGGCACATGTCAGTGATTGTTTCAGTCCAAAATATTGTACAGTAATAAATGTATTCAAAGTCTGGTATCAATGCTGATCTCAAGGATGCTTTACTAATAAGAAGTACTTTTGCTTGGTGGTTACAGAAACCCAGTTAATCATATGTGGCTGTTCACACAAAGTAGCACAAGTCCTAGTAACAAAAGTTAGGCTGGGGTTTAACGGGGTTCTCTACACAGTCTGTCTCTTGTACCAAGAGCTCCCAAAAAACACAATTTCTGCCTTTACTTTTATCACTCTTGTTCCCAATTCCTGCTTCAGGAGATGCACACCTCATCTACTTGTCCTGGTCTCTGTCTTGAACTGCACTCACTTTCATCCAGGGAGGCACAGGACAAATTTTTTTTACAGTTTTTAGAGAAAAAGCGGGCATTTTAACCCTTTTACCCACTTTCATGACCCTGGCCGTTAAGGTCCGAATCGAATAAACCATGCCAGGGCTCCTGCATGGATTATTTTTTCGGTTTTGAATCCCGCCATATTTTGTTAGATATTAACAAAATGTATTTATGTCTATCATAAGAAAGCTTTGTTTGCCCCACAAAAGTGCTCAGAAGAAGAGGTTAAGTAATGATTACTTTAGCGAAATATGCATTAAAATAATGTATGTCTCCCTATGTGTATGGAGATAAGTTGACAGGAGTAAATCTTTCCCAGCAACTCTTTGATTGGAGAGTATCCTTTTTAACTTTTTTGCTGGTAGTGAAAAAACTGTGGAAAATACAAAAATAGACTTACTATGATTTTAAGGTAAAAAAAAAGATAAATGTCAAGCGAGCAAAATACATACAGTGAAGAAATAATTATAAAAGGGGGGTCGCAGACACAAGAATGTAGGAGTGTTGGGATGGGAATGGGATAAAAACAACTGTAAACAAAGCTATTAAATAGAATCAATGCTTTTAATCTAAGCCCGAGGGTATTTTATTTACCGGGATGCAAGTGTGATTGATGGGAGAGAAGAGTGGACATGTTTTCACTACATGTGGCTTAGAGAAAAAGGGGTTTTGGGGGATAAAGGGGTATGCTCAGCAAATAAATGGTATGGATGGCGGTTTGGGGTTATATCTTGTTTTAATGTTAATAGCAATGTGTAAAAACCTAACTGATGGAGTTTATGTAACAACAGAAAGGTTAAAATAAAAGAAAATAAGATAAAAATTATATAGCTGGTGTTGTGGAGGATGACACGCCCCGTTGGACCCAAGGGTGCCCTTTAAAACACATCAGAAGAAAACAACAAAATCAGTTCGTAACGGGTTGAGGAAAAGTTTAGGTTTTTTCCTCAAATTGACTTCCATTTCCCTGATTTTGGATCTTCGGGGAAAACATTTGGTTTTTTCAGCCCTAGAGGCCTTTATTTTTTTTGATTGGAGCCCCTTTACGAAAAACATCCCCTGGCTTAAAAATTGGGTTTTTAGGGGTTGACATTTGTTCCCTTGTCTGTAAAGTAGAGAGGTATTGTTTTCTCCATTTGCCCCAAAAAGGTTTTCCGAGGATTTGTACTTTTCCAAGGTTTGTAAGGCTTTGCGTAAAACCAAGGGGGATGTAGGGGGTTTTAAATTTTTTGGGTGAGAAGAGTAGAAGGAGAAAAAAGGAGGATTCTGGTCAAGGGTTTTAAAGGTAAAAAGGTCTCGTTGTGATAGCGAAACTTCGATGAAGGTTGTGGTGTTAGGGTGGCTTTGAGTTTCAGTTGTAGAAAAAAAGATTTCAAGGTTTCTGGGGGCCTTTCCCAATCATACGCTCCAAAAACCCCCCCATTGAGAAAAATTGGAGGGTTGAACATATGTACAAATTGTCAGAAGATATTTTTACGTGTCATGTTATTTTTTAAGAGTTTTTTGTCTTTGGGCTCCAAAAATTGTATTGTCGAGGGTTGCATTTGACTGGGTTAAATGGTCAAGGTGTGCAAAGAAGTGGATATACAGACGTTTACGTGATAAGACACATGTTTGTAAAAGGGGCCTTTGCTCTTGGTCGCCCGAAAGTAAGAGTGTCAGTTTTGAGGTTCCAGTTGAGCCCTGGCTGCGTCCCATAGGTTTTGGGTCTGCCCCAAAGCCCAAATCTTTAAAATAAATGGCTGATTTTGGGGGGAAGGCCTTCATGACAAATTGTGTTTGCGTATCTTATGCAGTGAGGTTGAACGGCGATCTGGTTTGGGTTTTTTGGTAGATGATTGAGCCTCTGGTGAAGAAGTGACTTTAGGCCATCTTAATAAAAGTCTCTTCAAAAAAACTGTTGACATTTTGACCATTTCTTTTCTCACTTCTTTGAGGATATTGAGTCCTAGATAGAATGAAGGAGTGGGCTGTTCAAAAACATGTACTTTCTTGCGGTATTCTGTGATGTCTTTGGTAGAGTATTATCTTCAAAACCAAAAAAACCTAAAGAAGTTTATGTTTTCCTTAATTGGAAAAATGAAACATTTGTTGTATATGAAAAAAAAACGCGAGGGTTCTTTGGGAATCTGATAGGACACAAGGGTGTGTTGTTGGGGTTTGGTGTAAAAAGAACATTTTTAAAGGGGAAAAATTTTTACTTGAGTGGAGTGATAAATGGATTTGTGCTGGTTTCTTGGGTGATAGACCCAAAAATTTGGTGGTACAGTTTTCTTCATCTTCTTCTAGGGTGGGGTATTTTGATGCATTCGAAAGGGATTTGTTATAAATGAGAAGAAATGTTTTTTTGTTGGTCGTCTTTGGAATTTGCGCTTTAGTAAATAAAGGTTGAGTGTTGATCCTTTTTTGGGAAGGCGAATCTTGAGTTTTAAAGGGGAAAGTGGTGTACAGTTTTCTTTTGGGACCCTTGAAGAACCCTTTTTCCCATTATCTTAAAGAAAGCTTCATTTCAATAAAAAGGGGTATCTTTGATTTTCCTTTGAACTTAAAAGAATGTGCCCCAAAAAGATCTCGGTCATGGGTGGAAAGCTTTCAGTTTTATAAGTTTTTTGATGAGGAATTTTTTAGGACGGGGTTTGGAAAAAGGGTAGATCCCCATTCTCCAATAAATTGGTAAAAAGCGAGTTCACGTGGTTTGGGTTTTTGAACATTTTCCCAGGAGACTTGCCCTGATGCCCCCCAGGTCAAGTTTGGATAAGGGGGAATTGTGGGGGTTTAATGCTTTCTATTTGGGCTTTTAATGTTTGCCAAGGAGGAGGGTATTTTGGGTTCTGGGGTTAAAAAGGTACAATTGCTTGGGGTTTTGTGCCATGGTGCCAAAGCGCTAGGTGTGGAATTCTTCTATTGTTGGGGGTTGATTGCATTAATCAAGGTAGGGGTAGAGGTGGGATATTTCTCCATCTATGGATTGATCTGATTCAGCAGCTTTTCCTGTTCTTCGCTGACCCTGGAAGTTTTGAGGAATATAGGTCGTCCTCTAATTTTTAAAATATCAAAGAAAGGGTTTGGGTTTGCAAAAGATTGTTGCTTTGAACCCTAAAAAGGATAAGTTTAGGCCTTTCTCTGTGACCCAAATTTGGGGAGACGTAAAAACAAATTTTGGAGCAGGATTTACCCTAAGATTCCCCTAGATTGGGTCTGAGGCGTCATTTGGGGATATGGGTTTTCTCCCCCCCGCCCTGCTCTGTTGTTTTTTTGAAGGTGTGAGAATCCCTGGAGCTTTCCTGGGTGTAAATCCGCATTTTGTTTTGAGTAATTTGAAACTTAAGATTTGCTGTACGTTTTGAAAAAGGGGAAATTGAGTGAAACATGTAGCAAATACGATTTTTTTTAGAAAAATTTGCGGTCCTTTAGAGATTTTTCTTAAAACCCCTACATTTTAGGTGAGTGTGGCTTCTTGTGGGAGGGCATTTCTGAATGGTCTCTTGCTGAGGTCTTTCAGTCTTGCATGATAATAGCTTTGTGTGTAGTCGTAGGGGTTTAAATGGTCTTGGTACGTAAAAGGTTTGCCCCTTTAAAAATTTGGTGTGGGAGGTTTATTGCTTTGTATAAGTAGTGTCGATGTTGAGAAATCAAATTGGTCATTTCTTTTCTTTGCTGATGAGTATAAAGTTAAAAGAAAGAGAATGGGGAATGAAGGTTATATTTTTTTGAAGCAAGAACCCTTTGTCGCACTTCTCTTGCAAGCGAAAGGGAATTTCTGTATATGGGTTTTAACCCCCGCAGTGTCCAGAATGAAAGTCCCTTTCAAATTCCCTAGCCTGGCAAATTGAAGTTCCCTCGCGGTCACTAATTTCTTGTTTGGAAATCTTTGTTTGGGATCTTAGGAAAGTCTTCAATTCTTTGAAGAGGGGGGCGCTTTCTATCACTTCTGGGGGGCCAAACGTTCGCAGTCTGTCCCCTATCATTTTTAAGCCCCTACTTGGGTAATTAATGTTAATGTCTCTAATTTGTTTGTGTTTATGAATCTGGGCCCCGCCATTTCTGGGATCAATTTTTTGCTTGCGGAAAAATCTAGGGCTTTGGTGGGTTTTTGAATGAAGTCTCCTGCTTGTTGCTTCAGGCGGTCTTCAAACTTTGTGAGCCCCTTTTTTTTCTAGCTATGTCTGCGGGAAAAATCTGAGAAAATAGAATCCCTTGATTACAAATTTTTGTACTGGAGGGTTGATTAGTGAGTGGAAAATTGGTTGGTTTTTAGCGATTTTGAAAAGTTATTGCTGTAATAGTCACCCTCTTGTTCCCCTTAAAGGGAATGGCAGAGTTGTGGATTATTTGGTTTGGGGTGCAGGATGTACTAAAGGGTTTCGTTGAGGATTTCTCTTTTTTTTGATGTAGGGTGGGGTTACTGGGTAGTTTTGTGTAACAGGTTTTCGTGGAATCATAAGCAGGAGTGGCTTGCTCCTGGACTTGAATATAGCTGGGTTTGACTTGGTGTTGCAATACATGTTGAAAATCGGGGAGAGTTTTCGATTTTGTTTTTTATTCAAAAATGTTGTGGTCTTTCGCTTTGAGACTGATGCATCTTCTAAAGCCTCTGCTTTGGAAAAAGCGCAGCAGCTTCTTTTTCGATTTTATTTTTTCCATTTTTGGTTAGTTTGCCTTTTGGACTTGTTCTAACTGTGTTTTTGGATTCTGCTTTAATGTGCCCTTTTGGATGGTTTTTAATGTGCCTTTTTTGGACTTTCTTTAAATGGCTTTCCGACTCTGTTCTAATGTGCCTTTTGGACTGTGCTTTTAAGTGCTTTTTGGACTTGCTTTTAATGCACTCTTGTCAGAAATCTTGCCTTACCTTGGCCCCCTCATTAGCCCATACCCCTGGCGAAGTAGAGCTGTGACGACCTTTTGAGTTTTAGGTTATTTAGGATAAGACCCTTTCACTGTTGTGTGTTTTCCTTCTGAATGGGCGTTTGACAGGTTATTGTTTGGTTGCCCCTTTTGTTGGTAGGTCTTGCTGCATGTAGTACGTGCAGATAGGATTTTTCAATCGAGCCTTTAGAAGCCTCTGTCTTACTGTGGTTGTTGATGTGGGTTTCTTTCGTTGAGTTCTTGTGATTGCCCGTAGAAAAACTTTGCTTCATGAGTGCTGCGCTGGACCTGTGCCAGGGGGATTTTGTAATCCGTCTTAGAAAGTGGTTTTCCCTTTTCTGCCTCCCCATGTTTTTGGGCTAAGTTGACGGCAGCTAAAAACTTTCCCCGCAAAATCAGGGGTTGGAGGTATTCAGTTTCAATTTTATTGATAGGTAGTGTAAAACTGTGGAACTAAAAAAAATAGACTTCTTGATGTAAGGATACATAAACGATATTGTACAAGCGATGCAAAATACATACTGTGAATGAAATACATTTCTAAAAAGGGGGGGGCAGACACACAGAAAAGGGGAGCTGTCTGGAGGGCAAAGGGCATAAAACTAATGTAAAACAACAGTATTAAACAGAATACAATGTGTACATTCAGCCCAGAAGGGTAGTTTAATCTTATCGGCGATGCAAGCTGTAGCTCTAGATGGGAGAGAGAGTGAACATGTCTTAAACTACATGTGGTTTTAGAGAGGAAAAGGGGTGCTGGATAAAGGGGCTATGACATCAGCAAATCACATGGTATAGCTATGGCAGGCTTTTAGGTTCATATCTTGCATTAATTTTAAAATAGCAATGTGTACAACATCCACTAGATGGGCTATGTAAAAAACAGAATACGGGGGTACGAATACAAGAAAAAAAAGATGCATATATATTAGCCTGAGCGTATAGTGGAGGCGTGACAATAAGGTTTTTTAGGAAACAGTTGAGTCCCCAGCGCATCTATTGGATGTAGTAATCCTCAATTACATGTGACTCACTGAGTTTGCAATGTAAAAAGGATTGAAACCAGGCAGTAAGTTCATCTGCAGACAGCTGTTTCAAGGTTTTTGCCCCGTTAATGCAGAATAGAACTTATGGCTTGCTAGGTGATAGGTGGGTGGCACAATATGTTCAGATCTGAACCCAATTTAATGGAAAAATATTGGATAAATATAAAGCCGGCAAGCACTCTTTATCCAAAACAATCCACAGTGTACATGAAATATGTATTGAAAAGAAGAGGAATTTACCAAGAACCTTTTTCAAAACTGTGGGCGACATTATAAATTTTGTCTGCGCAATTTTTTTTACGTATCTTGCGCCCAAAAAAGGTGTAGCATGTTTATTGATGTATGAACAGTTGTTTGCCAAAACTTCTGCACTAAAATGACAATTTTGAATGCCCAAGTTGGTGCGAAATTGCCATGCAAATTTTTGCGCATAACAGTCTGCGCCAAAATGTTTGGCACAGAACACTTTTATACATACTGTTGCATTCTACACTCCTCTATATCTATTTAGAACTGGCGTGTTGGTGCCAAGTTTCATACATTTCTCCCTATATTTTTATTGTTCCTACAATTTTCAATGTTAACAGCTAGATTCCACTTAAAGCTTCTTTAGTGGAATTAATCCAGCTACCCTGTAGATTTGTAATATTCATGTCAATCTATTGTAACAAATATACATGTCTGCATGACTATCCAAGAACATTGGACGGCTTATTCACCTGTAACTTGAAATACCAGAAGATGTATTTACATTCAACAATTAATTATGGCACACTTTAACCCCATTCTCACCACAGTGGGGACAACGTTTTTATATTTCAATCCGCCTTCCAAGAGCCATCAATTTTTTATTTTTCTACTGACATACTAGTAGTTGTATGAGGTCTTGTGTTTTGCAGGATGAATTATATGTTTATAGTACAATTTAATGCTGGGAAACCAAAAGATATAGGGCCATATATCCAGGTCTAAGATTTTCTTTGTTGCCCACAGCAACCAATCAGCTCCCCTTTCATTTCATATAATGCTCTGAAAAAATTCAAGGTGAGCTCTGATCGTTTGCTATGGGCAACAAAGAAAGTCTTAGACCTAGACAGTTTTCTTACATGAGGCCCACAATTTTTGTGGAGTGAAATGAGAAAAAAAACTTGCAATTTTTTTAACTTTTATGTTTAACTTTTATGGATTTCATCATTTTTATAAATGACTTATTAACTTTATTTAATGTCAGTAAATTTTCAACAATACCAAATTGATATGATTTTCATTATGTTTTCCTACCTAAAATAAATTGCTTTGCATCGTTATTTTCCAATTCCAGTAACTTTTTAATTTTTCTGTTTATGGACCTAGGTAAAGAAATTTTTTTCTTGCAGGGAAAAGTTAAGTTTTTTTTGGTATCATTTGGTGTATGTATGACATTTGATAACTTTATTCCACATTACTGGGGAAGCAAGGCAACAAAAAAACACAATCTTTTCATTGTTTTTTTTATACTTCAACACCTAGAGAGAATGTATGAAACTAAAGCATCGAAAGATATTTTTCATCTTTTTTTCAGTGTATAATGCACCTGAATATTTGAAAGTGGGTTTTTTTGGGGGTGATTATAAATGAGGCCTAAAGTTTGACGCGCTCGTCTATATCTTAGGTGCATTATGGGGAAATTAGGTGCATTTTGTAAAGCACCTAATGTATAAAGACTATAATAGATAGTTGAAAATTAAAAAAAAGGCATTAGGAATAGCATGTAGTAAATAGAAACTGATCCTGCTTTGGGGAACCACAGGTCAAGCCAGACTATGATGTTGCTGGGGTTTATGTATGCAGAATAAAAAGAGAGCAGCAAAAATCAACTTCAAATTTTAAAGTAGTAAAAATTTACAAATCTGAACAACAACATCAGTGGGTTATTTAATGTAAATTCGTTTTAGATTCTATTAAATTTAAATACTTTTTATAGGAGCTATTTTTATATTTTTGGGATATTATATATTTTTATTAAATTTTATATGATAACATTTTTTTACATTTAAATAATTTAATTATATTTAGTTTGATAATACTTAGAAATTATTTTTATTTTGTACTGGTGTAAGTTGAGAAATAAAGGACATTTTTTTCCCTAACAGCAAATCCAGCTCCACTTCGATTCTCAGGCTCAGGCAGACCACATTGAAAAAGTCTGCCTGTTTGATCAGTAATACGCCTAGCTTTGCCCAAAACCCCATTCATATATGTGTTAATATTCAAGTATGGTGTGCAATGCCCCAGAACGCCCCAGATCACCCTCAAAACTCACCTCATGTTAGGGGTATTAGAAAGTGTTGTTTTACAAATAAAGGGCCCAATATATTC
>JAODAL010045423.1:0-31950 GCA_025379985.1 Phyllomedusa bahiana
AGGGGGGAGGTTTTAGTTTCCCCTCGCTGTGGTGGGGTAGCTGTAGGCCCCGCTGTTGGAGTAGTTTTAGTGCCCGCTTGGGGGAGTATTGTAGTGACTGTGGGTGGAGTGTTAGTGCACTCGCTGTGGGGGAGTAGTGAGGGGCGCTCGCGTGGTGGAGTAGTTGTAGTGCGCTCGCTGTGGTTTGGGGTAGTGTAGTGCACTCCGTGGTGGAGTAGCTGAGTGCACTCGCTGTGGTGGAGTAGTGTAGTGCACTCGCTGTGGTGGAGTTTGTTGTAGTGCATCGCTGTGGTGAGTACGTTGTAGTGCACTCGCTGTGGTGGAGTAGTTGTAGTGCACTCGCTTGGTGGAGTAGTTGTAGTGCACTCGCTGTGGTGGAGTAGTTGTAGTGCACTCGCTGTGGTGGAGTAGTTGTAGTGCACTCGCTGTGGTGGAGTAGTTGTAGTGCACTCGCTGTGGTGGAGTAGTTGTAGTGCGCTGCTGTGGTGGATAGTTGTAGTGCGCTCGCTGTGTGGTTGGAGTGTAGTCTGTAGTGCACTCGCTCTGGTGGAGTAGTTGTGGTTGTAGTGCACTCGCTGTGGTGGAGTAGTTGTAGTGCACTCGCTGTGGTGGAGTAGTTGTAGTGCACTCGCTGTGGTGGAGTAGTTGTAGTGCACTCGCTGTGGTGGAGTAGTTGTAGTGCACTCGCTGTGGTGGAGTAGTTGTAGTGCACTCGCTGTGGTGGAGTAGTTGTAGTGCACTCGCTGTGGTGGAGTAGCTGTAGTGCACTCGCTGTGGTGGAGTAGCTGTAGTGCACTCGCTGTGGTGGAGTAGCTGTAGTGCACTCGCTGTGGTGGAGTAGCTGTAGTGCACTCGCTGTGGTGGAGTAGTTGTAGTGCGCTCGCTGTGGTGGAGTAGTTGTAGTGCCCTCGCTGTGGTGGAGTAGATGTAGTGCACTCGCTGTGGTGGAGTAGCTGTAGTGCATTCGCTGTGGTGGAGTAGTTGTAGTGCACTCGCTGTGGTGGAGTAGCTGTAGTGCACTCGCTGTGGTGGAGTAGTTGTAGTGCACTCGCTGTGGTGGAGTAGTTGTAGTGCACTCGCTGTGGTGGAGTAGTTGTAGTGCACTCGCTGTGGTGGAGTAGTTGTAGTGCGCTCGCTGGGGTGGAGTAGTTGTAGTGCTCTCGCTGTGGTGGAGTAGCTGTAGTGCACTCGCTGTGGTGGAGTAGCTGTAGTGCACTCGCTGTGGTAGAGTAGTTGTAGTGCGGTCGCTGGGGTGGAGTAGTTGTAGTGCACTCGCTGTGGTGGAGTAGCTGTAGTGCGCTCGCTGTGGTGGAGTAGCTGTAGTGCACTCTCTGTGGTGGAGTAGTTGTAGTGCACTCTCTGTGGTAGAGTAGCTGTAGTGCAGTCATTGTGGTGGAGTAGCTGTAGTGCACTCGCTGTGGTGGAGTAGATGTAGTGCACTCGCTGTGGTGGAGTAGCTGTAGTGCCCTCGCTGTGGTGGAGTAGTTGTGGTTCTAGTGCACTCGCTGTGGTGGAGTAGCTGTAGTTGTCTCGCTGTGGTTGAGGTGTTGTAGTGCTATCGCTGTGGTGGAGTAGTGTAGTGCCTCGCTGTGGTGGAGTAGTGTAGTGCGCTCGTGTGGTGGAGTAGTTGTAGTGCCTCGCTGTGGTGGAGTAGTTGTAGTGCACTCGCTGTGGTGGGTAGTTGTAGTGCACTGCTGTGGTGGAGTAGTTGTGTGCATCCTGTGTTGGGAGTGTGTTGCTAGTGCCTCGCTGTGGTGGAGTAAGTTGTAGTGCACTCGCTGTGGTGGAGTAGTTGTAGTGCACTCGCGTGGTGGAGTAGTTGTAGTGCCTCGCTGTGGTGGAGTTAGTAGTGTTGGTGCATTTGCTGTGGGTGGTAGTAGTTGTAGTGCATGCTTTGGGGGAGTGGTTGTCGTCACTGCTGGGGGTGGGTAGTGTAGTGACTTCTGTGGTGGAGGTAGCTGTAGTGCACTCCTGTGGTGAGTGCTGTAGTGCACTCCTGTGGTGGAGTAGCTGTAGTGACTCGCTGTGGTGGGGTAGCTGTAGTGCCTCCTGTGGTGGAGTAGTGTAGTGCCTCTTGTGGTGGAGTAGCTTGTAGTGCGCTCGCTGTGGTGGAGTAGTGTAGGTGCACACGTTTTGGGGGAGTAGCTGTAGTGCATCGTGTGGTGGAGTAGCTGTTGTGGGACTCGCTGTGGGGGGAGCAGCTGTAGTGCACTCGCTGTGGTGGTAGGTTGTAGTGCACTCGCTGTGGGGGAGTAGTTTTAGTGCACTCGCTGTGGTGGAAATAGTTGTAGTGCCTCGCTGTGGTGGAGTAGTTGTAGTGCACTCGCTGTGGGGAGTAGTTGTAGTGCGCTCGCTGTGGTGGGTAGTTGTTGTGCCTCGTGTGGGTGGAGTTGTGTAGTGCACTCGCTGTGGTGGAGTAGGTTTTAGTGCACTTTGCTGTGGTGGAGTAGCTGTAGTGCAACTCTGTGGTGGATAGTTGTGGGGCAGTCATTGTGTTGGAGTAGCTGTTTGGGTTGCACTCGCTGTGTGGAGTAGTTTAGTGCACTTCTGTGGTGGAGTAGTTTTAGTGCACTCTCCTGGGTGGATAGTAGTTGTAGTGCATCGCTGTGGGGAAGGAGTTGTAGTTTCACAGCATTGGGGGAGTAGTTTTAGTGCATCCTTTTGGTGGAGTTGTGTAGTGCACTCGCTGTGGTGGGTAGCTGTAGTGCTTCGCTGTGGTGGATATGTAGTGCTGCTGTGTGGAGTAGCGTAGTGCACTCGCTGTGGTGGAAGTAGTTGTAGTGCCTCGCTGTGGTGGAGTAGGTGTTTAGTGCACTCGCTGTTGTGGAGTAGTTTTAGTGCCTCGCTGTGGTGGAGATAGTTGTAGTGCCTCGTTTTGGTGGAGTGTTGTAGTTTCCCTCTGTGTGGTGGGTAGTGTGGCACTCGTGTGGTGGGATGTTTTGTGCACTGCTGTGGTGGGAGTAGTTGTAGTGCACTCGCTGTGGTGGAGTCTTTGTGGTTGTAGTGCACTCGCTGTGGGGGAGTAGCTATGGTTGTAGTGCACTAGCTTTGGGGGAGTGGTTGTAGTGCACTCGCTGTGGTGGAGTAGATGTAGTGCACTCGCTGTGGTGGAATAGTTGTAGTGCACTCGCTGGGGGAGGAGTTTTGCTGTTGTAGGTTAGTGCACGCTGTGGTGGAGAGTGTAGTGCACTGGGTGTGGTGGGTAGCGTAGTGCACTCGCTGTTTGGGGGAGTAGTTGTAGGGTTTAGTCACTCGCTGGTGGGGTAGTTGTAGTGACGCGTGGGGAGTAGCTGTAGTGCACCCCTGTGGTGGAGTAGCTGTAGTTTCACTCGTGTGGTGGAGTTGTTGTAGTGCACTCGTGTGGTGGAGTAGGGTTTTAGTGCATTTGTGTGGTGGGGTAGTTTTAGTGCACCCCTTTTGGTGGAGTAGTGTAGTGCGCTGCTGGTTTGGAGTAGTTTTTTAGTGCACTCGCTTGTGGTGGAGTAGTTGTAGTGCATTTGCGTGGTGGGGGAGGGTTTTAGTGATCGTGTGGTGGGTTTTGTAGTGCACTCGCTGTGGTGGAGTAGTTGTAGTGCACTTGCCCGGGTGGAGTAGTTGTGTGCACTCGTGTGGTGGAGTAGTTGTAGTGCACTCGTGTGGTGGAGTAGTTGGGTTTTAGTGCACTGCTGTGGTGGTAGTAGTTGTTGCCTCCCTGTGGAGTAGTTTTAGTGCATCGCTTGGTGGGGAGTTTTGGTTGTAGGCACCGCTGTGGTGGAGTAGTTGTGGTTGTAGTGACTCGCTGTGGTGGGAAATTGTGTTGGTTGTAGTGACACTCGCTGTGGTGGAGAGTGTGGTTGTAGTGCACTCGCTGTGTGGGAGTTGTTGTAGTGCCTCGCTGGTTTTTGGTAGGGGAGTTGTATGCACTCGCTTGTGGTGGGGTAGGGGTTGTAGTGCATTCGATGTGGTGGAGTAGCGGAAGTGCATTCGCTGTAGTTTGGGGTAGTTGTAGTGCACTTTCCCGTGGTGGGAAATAGTGTAGTGGGACTCGCTGTGGTGGAGTGGTGTAGTGCACCGCTGTGGTTGGAGTTGTTGTAGTGCACTCGCTTTTGGTGGATGTAGTTTGGGGTGCACTCGCTGTGGTGGAGTAGTGTAGGCACTCGCTGTGGTGGAGTTGTTGTAGTGCACTCGCTGTGGTTTGGGGTAGTTTAGTGCCTCCTGTGGTGGAGTAGTTGTGTGGCCTCGCTGTGGTGGGGAGTTGTAGTGCACTCGCTGTGGTGGAGTAGTGTAGTGCCCTCGCGTGTGGTGGAGAAGCTGTAGTGCAGTAGCTGTGGTGGAGTAGATGTAGTGCACTCGCCTGTGGTTTGGGGTAGTTGAGGCACTCGCTGTGGTGGAGTGTAGTGACTCGCTGTGGTGGCGAGTTGTGCACTTGCTGTGGTGAGTAGTTGTAGTGGGACTCGCTGTTGGTGGGTAAATTTTAGTGCCTCGTGTGGTGGAGCGTTGTAGTTTCACTTGCTGTGTGGAGTGTGTTTGTGTGCATCCATTTGGTGGAGTGTTGTAGTGCCTCTCTGTGGTGGAGTAGTTTTAGTGCACTCGCTGTGGTGGAAAATAGCTGTTTGTGGGACTTTGCTGTGGGGGGAGTAGTTTTTAGTGCACTCGCTGTGGGTGGGGCAGTTGTAGTTTCCATTGCTTTTGGTGGAGTTTTGGATGGTGTTAGGTAGTTGCAGTTCTCATTGTGGTGGAGTAGGTTTTAGTGCGCTTTGCTGTGGTGGAGTAGTTGTAGTGACTCGCTGATGGTGGAGTAGTTGTTGTGCCCGTGTGGTGGAGTAGTTTTTTAGTGCCTTTGCTGTGGGGGAGTGAGTTTTAGTGACTTGTGTGGTGAGTAGTTGTAGTTGCACTGCTGTGGTGGTGTAGTTGTAGTGCTCTCGCTGTGGTGGAGCAGTTGTAGTGCACTTGCTGTGGTGGAGTAGTTGTAGTGCACTTTCTGTGGGTGAGTTGTAGTGCACTCGCTGTGGTGGAGTAGCTGTTTGTGCATCGGGTGTGGGGGAGTGCTGTAGTGCACTCCTGTGGTGGAGTAGGGAGTGCCTGCTGTGGGAGCTGTGGCTTCTGTGGTGGAGTAGTGTAGTGGCGGTCGCTGGGTGGAGTAGCTGTAGTGCGGCCTGTGGTAGAATGTGGTTCGTGCTGGAGTTAGCTGTAGTGCGTGCTGGAGGTAGGGTGTAGTTGCACACGCTGTGGTTTGGAGTAGTGTAGTGCGCTCGCTGTGGTGGAGTAGTTGTTTGTGCACAGCTTGGTGGAGTGCTGTAGTGCGGTCGCTGTGGTGGAGTAGCTTGGAGTGCGTCGTGTGGTGGAGTAGCTGTAGTGCACTCGCTGTGGGGAGCGTTGTGTGCACTTGCAGTTGGTGGAGTAGTTGTAGTGCACTCGCTCTGGTGGAGTAGTTGTAGTGCACTCGCTGTGGTGGAGTAGTTGTGGTTGTAGTGCACTCGCTGTGGTGGAGTAGCTGTGGTTGTAGTGCACTCGCTGTGGTGGAGTAGTTGTAGTGCACTCGCTGTGGTGGAGTAGTTGTAGTGCGCTCGTTGTGGTGGAGTAGTTGTAGTGCCCTCGCTGTGGTGGAGTAGTTGTAGCGCACTCGCTGTGGTGGAGTAGTTGTAGTGCACTCGCTGTGTTGGAGTAGCTGTAGTGCGCTCGCTTTGAGTGGTGTGGAGTAGTGCTGTAGTGCACTCGTGTGTGGAGTAGTGTTGTAGTGCACCTTGCTGAGTGGTCGGAAGTTAGTTGTTGTATGTGACCTTGCTGTGGTGGAGTAGTTGTAGTGCACTCGCTGTGGTGGAGTAGCTGTAGTGCGCTCGCTGTGGTAGAGTAGTTGTAGTGCGCTCGCTGTGGTGGAGTAGTTGTAGTGCACTCGCTGTGGTGGAGTAGCTGTAGTGCGCTCGCTGTGGTGGAGTAGCTGTAGTGCGCTCGCGGTGGTGGAGTAGTTGTAGTGCACTCGCTGTGGAGGAGTAGCTGTAGTGCGCTCGCTGTGGTGGAGTAGCTGTAGTGCGGCTCCGCTCATCTCCTTCCTCTCTGCAGCGGCTTCAGGACTGGCTGGTTGGTGCGGAGTCCCGGTTGTCCGAGGAGTTCCTGGTGGGAGGAGACCTGGACATGGTGAAGCGGCAGCTGTCAGAGCTAAAGGTCAGTCCCACAGATAATCTTGTATGGGCCGTGGTGACCCCTGTATGGACGGGACGTGGTGACCTCTGTATGGACGGGACGTGGTGACCTCTGTATGGACGGGTCGTGGTGACCTCTGTATGGAGGGGTCGTGGTGACCGCTGTATGGACGGGTCGTGGTGACCTCTGTATGGACGGGTCGGGGTGACCGCTGTATGGATGGGACGTGGTGACCTCTGTATGGACGGGTCGTGGTGACCTCTGTAAGGATTGGTCTTGGAGACCTCTGTATGGACGGGGGGGTGACCTCTAGTGTGTGACCGGGGTCGTGGTGACCTCTTTATGGATGGGCGTGGTGACCCTGTATGGATGGGGCGTGGTGACCCCTGTATGGATGGGACGTGTGACCCTGTATGGATGGGTCTGTGGTGACCTCAGTATGGAGGGGACGTGGTGACCACTCTATCGACGGGTCGTGGTGAAACCCCTGTATGGAGGGGCGGGTGACCTGTATGGATGGGACGTGGTGACCTCTGTTTGGATGGGTCGTGGTGACCCCTGTATGGAGGGGTCGTGGTGACCTCTGTATGGACGGGGCGTGGTGACCTCTGTATGGACGGGGCGTGGTGACCTCTGTATGGACGGGGCGGGGTGACCCCTGTATGGAGGGGGCGTGGTGACCTCTGTATGGACGGGTCGTGGGTTTACCCTGTATGGATGGGTCGTGGTAACCTCTGTATGGACGGGGCGGGGTGACCCCTGTATGGAGGGGTCGTGGTGACCTCTGTATGGATGGGAAGTGGTGACCTCTGTATGGACGGGTCATGGTGACCCCTGTATGGATGGGACGTGGTGACCTCTGTATGGACGGGGCGTGGTGACCCCTGTATGGACGGGTCGTGGTGACCTCTGTATGGACGGGGCAGGGTGACCTCTGTATGGTTGGGGCGTGGTGACCCCTGTATGGACAGGTCGTGGTGACCTCTGTATGGAGTGGTCGTGGTGACCTCTGTATGGATGGACGGGTGACCTCGTATGGAGGGCGTGGTACCCGTATGGAGGGCGTGTGACCCCTGTATGGACGGGTCGTGGTGACCTCTGTATGGAGGGGTCGTGGTGACCTCTGTATGGAGGGGTCGTGGTGACCTCTGTATGGAGGGGTCGTGGTGACCTCTGTATGGAGGGGTCGTGGTGACCTCTGTATGGATGGGTCGTGGTGACCTCTGTATGGACGGGTCATGGTGACCTCTGTATGGAGGGGTCGTGGTGACCTCTGTATGGACGGGTCGTGGTGACCTCTGTATGGACGGGACGTGGTGACCTCTGTATGGACAGGTCGTGGTGACCTCTGTATGGAGTGGTCGTGGTGACCTCTGTATGGACGGGTCGTGGTGACCTCTGTATGGACGGGTCGTGGTGACCTCTGTATGGAGGGGTCGTGGTGACCTCTGTATGGATGGGACGTGGTGACCTCTGTATGGAGGGGTCGTGGTGACCTCTGTATGGACGGGTCGTGGTGACCTCTGTATGGATGGGACGTGGTGACCTCTGTATGGATGGGTCGTGGTGACCTCTGTATGGATGGGACGTGGTGACCTCTGTATGGATGGGTCGTGGTGACCTCTGTATGGAGGGGTCGTGGTGACCTCTGTATGGGATGGGTCGTGTGACCTCTGTATGGAAAGGGGTGTGGTGACCTCTGTATGGACGGTCGGGGTGGACCCTGTATGGAGGGGTCGTGTTGACCTCTGTATGGAGGGGTCGTGGTGACCTCTGTATGGACGGGTCGTGGTGACCTCTGTATGGACGGGGCGTGGTGACCCTGTATGGACGGGTCGTGGTGACCTCTGTATGGAGGGGTGTGACCCTGTTGGTGGGTCGTGTGACCTCTGTGATGGACGTGTGACCCGTAAAGGAGGTACGTGGTGAACCTCTGTATGGACGGGCGTGGTTGAACCTCTGTATGGACCGGGGCGAGGTGAACTTTGTATGGAGGGGTCGTGGTGACCTCTGTATGGACGGGGCGGGGTGACCTCTGTATGGATGGGTCGTGGTGAGCCCTGTATGGATGGGTCGTGGTGACCTCGGTCTGGAGGGGGCTGGGTGTCCCCTTTATGGAGGGGTCGTGGTGACCTCTGTATGGACGGGGCGGGGTGACCCCTGTATGGAGGGGTCGTGGTGACCCCTGTACGGATGGGCGTGGGGGAACCCCTGTAGGACGGGTCGTGTGACCTCTGTATGGACGGGCGGGTGACCCCTGTATGGGATGGGACGTGGTGGTGACCTCTGTATGGAGGGGTCGTGGTGACCTCTGTATGGACGGGACGTGGTGACCTCTGTATGGACGGGCATGGTGAAACCTCTGTTGGATGGGTCGTGGTGACCTCTGTATGGACGGGGCGTGGTGACCTCTGTATGGATGGGTCGTGGTGACCTCTGTATGGACGGGTCGTGGTGACCTCTGTATGGACGGGGCAGGGTGACCTCTGTATGGATGGGGCGTGGTGACCCCTGTATGGATGGGACGAGGTGACCTCTGTATGGACGGGTCGTGGTGACCTCTGTATGGACGGGGCGTGGTGACCTCTGTATGGAGGGGACGTGGTGACCTCTGTTTGGATGGGTCGTGGTGACCTCTGTATGGAGGGGTCGTGGTGACCTCTGTATGGAGGGGTCGTGGTGACCTCTGTATGGATGGGACGTGGTGACCTCTGTGTGGACGGGTCATGGTGACATCTGTGTGGATGGGTCGTGGTGACCCCTGTATGGATGGGGCGTGGGGACCTCTGTATGGATGGGACGTGGTGACCTCTGTATGGACGGGTCGTGGTGACCACTGTATGGACGGGTCGTGGTGACCCCTGTATGGATGGGACGTGGTGACCTCTGTATGGAGGGGTCGTGGTGACCACTGTTTGGAGGGGGCAGGGTGACCGCTGTATGGACGGGTCGTGGTGCCTCTGTATGGGGCGGGCGGGGTGACCCCTGTATGGAGGGGTCGTGGTGACCCCTGTATGGATGGGACGTGGTGACCTCTGTATGGAGGGGTCGTGGTGACCTCTTATGGCGGGTCGTGGGTGACCCTCTGTATGGACGGGCGTGGTGACCTCTGTATGGGACGGGGGACGTGGTGACCTCCTTGGGGCTTGGATGGGTCTTGGTGACCTCTGTATGGGGGGCGTGGTGACCTCTGTATGGGGGGGTCGTTTGGTGACCTCTGTATGGAGGGTCGTGGTGGACCTCTCTATGGAGGGTCGTGGTGACCTCTGTATGGCGGGTCGTGGTGACCTCTATGGAGGGGCGTGGTGACCTCTGTATGGAGGGGTCGTGGGGACCTCTGTATGGAGGGTCGTGGTGACCTCTGTAAGGAGGGGTTGGTGACCTCTGTATGGAGGGTCTGGTGACCTCTGTATGGATGGGGGTCGTTGGTGACCTCTGTATGGACGGGTGTGGTGACCTCTGTATGGACGGGCGTGGTGACTCTGTATGGACGGGAGTGGTGAACCTCTGTATGGGACAGTCGTGGTGACCCTGTATGGAGTGGTCGTGGTGACCTCTGTATGGACAGGTCGTGGTGACCTCTGTATGGAGTGGTCGTGGTGACCTCTGTACGGAGTCGTCGTGGTGACCTCTGTATGGATGGGACGTGGTGACCTCTGTATGGACGGGACGTGGTGACCCCTGTATGGACAGGTCGTGGTGACCCCTGTATGGATGGGACGTGGTGACCTCTGTATGGAGGGTGTGGTGACCTCTTTTATGGAGGGGTCGTGGTGACCTCTGTATGCAGGGGTCGTGGTGACCCCTGTATGGATGGGACGTGGTGACCTCTGTATGGACGGGTCGTGGTTTACCTCTGTATGGAGGGTCGTGGTGACCTCTGTATGGACGGTCGTGGTTTCCTCTGTATGGACGGGACGTGGTGACCTCTATGGACAGGTCGTGGTGACCTCTGTAGGGAGTGGTCGTTTGGTGACCCCTTTTATGGACGGGGCGTGGTACCTCTGTATGGACGGGTGTGGTGACCTTCTATGGGGGGTCGTGGTGACCTCTGTATGGATGGGTCGTGGTGACCTCTGTATGGATGGGTCGTGGTGACCTCTGTATGGACGGGGCCATGGTGACATCTGTGTGGAGTGGTCGTGGTGCGCCCTGTATGGCTGGGGCGTGGGGTCCTCTGTAGGGATGGGACGTGGTGACCTCTGTATGGACGGGTCGTGGTGACCTCTGTATGGATGGGACGTGGTGACCCCTGTATGGATGGGACGTGGTGACCTCTGTATGGAGGGGTCGTGGTGACCTCTGTATGGACGGGGCGTGGTGACCCCTGTATGGACGGGACGTGGTGACCTCGGTATGGGATGGGGCGTGGTGACCTCTGTATGGACGGGGCGTGGTGACCTCTGTCTGGACGGGTCGTGGTGACCTCTGTTTGGACGGGTCGTGGTGCCCTCTGTATGGACGGGGCGTGGTGACCTCTGTATGGACGGGGCGGGGTGACCCCTGCATGGATGGGTCCCCCGGTTGGTGACCCCTGTATGGACGGGGTCCCGTGGATGGGACCCCTGTATGGACGGGCGTGGTGACCCTGTATGGACGGGCGTGTTTGGGAGGCCTCTGTATGGACGGGACGTGGGGCCCCCTGCCTGGATGTGGTGACCCCTGCATGGATGTGGTGACCCCTGTATGGACAGGGCATGGTGACCCCTGCATGGATGTGGTGACCCCTGTATGGACAGGGCGTGGTGACCCCTGTATGGACAGGGCATGGTGACCCCTGCATGGATGTGGTGACCCCTGTATGGACTGGTCATGGTGACCCCTGTATGGTCAGGTCATGGTGACCCCTGTATGGACAGGTCATGGTGACCCCTGTATGGACGGGGCATGGTGACCCCTGTATGGACAGGGCATGGTGACCCCTGTATGGACTGTTGGGCAGTGCCGTCCCACATAACTTTCCCGTGACCTATTTTTGGATCAGGAGTTTAAGCGAGAGCTGTACCAACACCGGGTGGAGCTGGAGAGCGCGGGGCACCTGGACCGGCCGGGCGATTGTCAGCTGAGCAACTTCAGGGAGCGCTGGGACCGGCTGGAGGAGGAGGCGGTGAACCGGCAGGTGAGGACTGACCCCTGTGACCTCAGCGCATCCTCCTGTCAGTGACGTCTGACCATGTCCTGTCACCCGCAGCACCAGCTGGAGGACGCCCTGATGGGTCTGGGCCAGTTCCAGCACCAACTGGAGGAGCTCCTGAACTGGTTGTCGCACACGGCGGAACAGCTGCAGGGAACCTGGCCGCCCTGTATCGACCTGCAGAGCTGCGAGATCGAGCTGGCAAAGCACAAGGTGAGAGCCAGGACCGCCAGAGGGCGCAGAGAGCATGATGGGAGTTGTAGTCTCCTCCAGATGCTGAAGCTCATAGATGGGCATCCCAAGGAAACACTTTGGGGACTATGCAATACAGCACTGCCCAGAGATGCCCCTCATCCAGAATACACTGGGGCCCCCTGAGCAGTGCTCCCCTCATCTTGAATACACTGGGACCCCTGAGCACTGCTCCCCTCATCCAGAATACACTGGGACCCCCTGAGCATGCTCTCTCTCTTCCAGAATACAACTGGAGCCCCCTGGCTCTACTGCAACCCTCTATCCAGAATACACTGGGGCCCCTGATCACTGCTCTCCTCATCCAGAATACACTTGGGGCCCCCCTGAGCATTGCCTCCCCATCCATCTTGATACACTGGGACATGAGAAGACATGCTCCTCCTCAACTAACTGGGGCCCCTGAGCACTGCTCCCCTCTCAGAATACACTGGGGCCCTTGAGCATGTTTCCTCTATCAGAATACACTGGGACCCCTGAGCATCTGCTCCCCCTAATACCAGAACTACCTGGGCCCTTGAAGCACAGCACCCCTCATCCAGAATTCACTGGGGCCCCCCTGGCATGCTCTCCTCATCCCAGAATACACTGGGGCCCCCTGAGCTTTGCTCCCCTCATCCTGAATACACTGTGGCCCTTGAGCACTGCCTCCACTCATCCAGAAATCACTGGGCCCCTGAGCACGCTCCCCTCATCCAAATCCACTGGGCCCCCTCACGACACCTGGCCCAAGCACTGGCCCCCACCATACATGGGCCCCTAGACTGCCCCTCATCCAGAATACTTCCTGACAGCTCCCCTCATCCAAACCTGGCCCCTAACTGTCCCCTCATCCAAATAACGGCCCACTGCCCCCCATCCAAACACTGCCCCGACGCCCCCATCCGAATAACGGCCCCCTGACACGCTCCCTCATCCAATACACGGGCCCCGACACTGCTCCCCTCCGAACCTGGGGCCCCCTGACACTGCCCCTCATCAATAACGGCCCCCATGCTCCTCATCCAGAATACACTGGGCCCCTACACGCTCCCCTCATCCAGAACACGGGGCCCTGGACGCTCCCCTCATCCGATACACGGCCCCCTAGACGCCTCATCCAAAACACTGGCCCCTGACACTGCCCCCCACCAATACACTGCCCCGAGCACTGCTCCCTCACCAAATACACTGGGCCCCTACACGCTCCCCACCAGATACACGGGCCCACCCCACCCGCCCCCCCAACAAAAAGGGGCCTACCTGCTCCCTCACGAACACTGGCCCCACACTGCTCCCCTCTCCAGAAACACTGGCCCCTGAGATCTCCCCTCATCCAACGGCCCTGAACGCCCCCTATCCAAACCTGGGCCCCCCAACCCCTCACCGAAACACTGGGCCCTGACACGCTCCTCATCAAACCTGGGGCCCTGATCACGCTCCCACATCCCAAAAACTGGGCCCTGCATCTCCCATCCAGAATAACTGGCCCCTGAGCACTGCCCCCTCATCAACACTGGGGCCCGACACGCTCCCTCATCAGATACCTGGCCCCCTAATGCCCTCTCCAAACATGGCCCCCTGACACTGCTCCCCTCATCAGATCCTGGGGCCCCCTACTGCCCACAAAACCTGGGCCCCCTGAGCAGCTCCCCTCACCAAACTGGCCCCTGAGCAGCCCCCTCACCAAAAACTGGCCCAGCATGCTCCCCAAATACCTGCCCCTGACCGCTCCCCCATCCAGAATACTGGGGCCCCCTACTCCCCCATCCAAATAACTGGCCCCATGTCCCCTATCCAAATACACTGGCCCTGACATGCCCCCTCATCAGAAACTGGCCCCCGAGACTGCCCCTCCAAACACGGGCCCTCACTCTCCCATCCAATACATGGCCCCGACATGCTCCTATCCAAATACTGGGGCCCTGGCATGTCCCTCACCAAATACCTGGCCCCTACTCCCTCATCCAGAATACACGGCCCTGACTCTCCTCATCCATCACTGGCCCGAATGTCCTCCGATACACTGGCCCCCTGAGATGCCCCACCAAAACACGCCCCTGCCTGCTCCCCTCACCTAACGGCCCTAGCATGCCCCATCCAATACCTGGGGCCCACACTCTCCCATCCAATACCTGGGCCCTGCCCTCCCCCATCGAATACCTGGGCCCCCTGGCCGCTCCTATCCAATACTGGCCCTACACTGCCCCCATCCAGAACACTGGCCCTGACATCTCCCTCATCCAGAATACACTGGGGCCCCCTACTGCCCTATCCAACTGGCCCTACATCCCCCTCCGCACGCCCTACCTGCCCCCTCGACCTGGCCCCCGAATGCCCCCCACCAGAAAAGGCCCCTACACTGCCCCTCACCGAATACACGGCCCCCTGAGCTGCTCCATCGAAACACGGCCCTGAGATCTCCCTCATCCAATACCTGGGCCCTAGCATGCTCCTCACAAAACACGGGCCCGAACGCCCTATCCAAAACGGCCCGACCTCTCCTACAGAATAACTGGCCCCCTACATCCCTCATCCAAATACACTGGGGCCCTGCATGCTCCTCACCAATACGGCCCTGAGCATGCTCCTCCCAATAACTGGCCCTACTGCTCCTACAATACACTGGCCCCACTGTCCCCTCATCCAAACAGGGGCCTGACACTGCCCCTCCAGAATACACTGGCCCTGACACGCCCTCATCCAGAACCTGGGGCCTATGCCCCCACCAAATACATGGCCCGGATGCTCCCTCTCAGATACCTGGCCCTGACATGCTCCTCATCCAAATACACGGCCCTCACTCCTACCAGATCACGGGCCCCGAGCATGCTCCCCACCGAAACACTGGCCCACATGCTCCCTCATCATCCTGGCCCCATGCCCCCCACCAGATAACGGGCCCTAATGCTCCCCCATCCAATAAGGCCCTGCAATTGCTCCTCACAGATCACTGGCCCCCCCCCTCATCCAGAATACACGGGCCCCCTGAGCAATGCTCCCCTCATCCAGAATACACTGGGGCCCCCTGACATGCTCCCTCATCCAAATACACTGGGCCCCCTGAGCACTGCTCCCCTCATCCAGAATACACTGGCCCCCTGATCACTGCTCCCCTCATCAAGAAAACACTCCGGCCACATGAGCACTGAAACCCTCATCAAGAATACACTGGGGCCCGCTGAGCACTGCTCCCCTCATCCAGACTACACTGGGCCCCCTGACACTGCTCCCTCATCCTGAATACCCTGGCCCCCTGATCACTGCTCCCCTCATCCAGAATACACTGGGGCCCCCTGAGCACTGCTCCCCTCATCCAGAATACACTGGGGCCCCCTGAGCACTGCTCCCCTCATCCAGAATACACTGGGGCCCCCTGAGCACTGCTCTCCTCATCCAGAATACACTGGGGCCCCCTGATCACTGTCCCTCATCCAGAATACACATGGGGCCCCCTGACACTGCTCCCCTCATCCAGAATACACTGGGCCCCCTGAGCACTGCTCCCCTCATCCAGAATACACTGGGCCCCCTGAGCACTGCTCCCCTCATCAGAATACACTGGCCCCCTGAGCACTGCTCCCCTCATCCAGAATACACTGGGCCCCCTGAGCACTGCTCCCTCATCCAGAATACATGGGGCCCCCTGAGACTGCTCCCCTCATCCAGAATACACTGGGGCCCCCTGAGCACTGCTCCCCTCATCCAGAATACACTGGGGCCCCTCACTGCTCCCGTCATCCAGAATACACTGGGGCCCCCTGAGCACTGCTCCCCTCATCCAGAATAAACTGGGCCCCCTCACTGCTCCCCTTATCAGAATACACTGGGGCCCCTGAGCACTGCTCCCCTCATCCAGAATAACACTGGGCCCCCTGAGCACTCTCCCTCATCAAATACACTGGGCCCCCTGACATGCTCCCCTCATCCAGAATACACTGGCCCCCTGAGCACTGCTCCCCTCATCCAAAATACACTGGGGCCCTCTGAGCACTGCTCCCCTTATCCAGAAAACACTGGCCCCCTGAGCACTGCTCCCTCATCCAGAATACACTGGGCCCCTGAGCACTGCTCCCTCATCCAGAATACACTGGGCCCCTGAGCACTGCTCCCCTCATCCAGAATACACTGGGCCCCCTGAGCATGCTCCCCTCATCCAAATACACTGGGGCCCCCTGAGCACTGCCCCCTCATCCAGAATACACTGGGCCCCCTGAGCACTGCTCCCCTCATCCAGAATACACTGGGCCCCTGACACGCTCCCCTCATCCAGAATACACTGGGGCCCCCTGACACTGCTCCCCTCATCAGAATACACTGGGCCCCTGAGCACTGCTCCCTCATCCAGAATACACTGGGCCCCTGACACTGCTCCCTCATCCAATACACTGGGGCCCCCTGACACTGCTCCCCTCATCCAGATACACTGGGCCCTACACTGCTCCCCTCATCCGGAATACACTGGGCCCCCTGAGCACTGCTCCCCTCATCCAGAATACACGGGCCCCTGACACTGCTCCCTCATCCAGATACACTGGGCCCCTGACACTGCCCCCATCCAGTCACTGGGCCCCCTGAACTGCTCCCTCATCCAAATACACTGGCCCCCTAGGCAGCACTGCTCCCTCATCCAGATACACGGGGCCCTGCACGCCCATCCGAACACTGGCCCTGAGCACTGCCCCCTCATCCAGAATACACTGGGGCCCCTGAGCACTGCTCCCCTCATCAGAATACACTGGCCCCAACGACTGCTCCTCATCCAGAATACACTGGGCCCCTGAGCATTGCTCCCTATCAAAACACTGGGCCCCCTACACTGCTCACCATCAAATACACTGGGCCCCTGACACTGCTCCTCATCCAAATCACTGGGCCCCTGACCACTGCTCCCCTCATCCAGAATACACTGGGGCCCCCTGATCACTGCTCCCCTCATCCAGAATACACTGGGCCCCCTGAGCACTGCTCCCCTCATCCAGAATACACTGGGGCCCCTGAGCACTGCTCCCCTCATCCAGAATACACTGGGGCCCCCTGAGCACTGCTCTCCTCATCCAGAATACACTGGGGCCCCCTGAGCACTGCTCTCCTCATCCAGAATACACTGGGCCCCCTGAGCACTGCTCCCCTCATCCAGAATACACTGGGGCCCCCTGAGCACTGCTCCCCTCATCCAGAATACACTGGGGCCCCCTGAGAACTGCTCCCCTCATCCAGAATACACTGGGCCGCCCTGCACTGCTCCCTCATCCAGAATACACTGGGCCCCCTGAGCATGCTCTCCTCATCCAGAATACACTGGGCCCCCTGAGCACTGCTCCCCTCATCCAGAATACACTGGGCCCCCTGAGCACTGCTCCCCTCATCCAGAATACACTGGGCCCCCTGAGCACTGCTCCCCTCATCCAGAATACACTGGGGCCCCCTGAGCACTGCTCCCCTCATCCAGAATACACTGGGCCCCCTGAGCACTGCTCCCCTCATCCAGAATACACTGGGCCCCCTGAGCACTGCTCTCCTCATCCAGAATACACTGGGGCCCCCTGACCACTGCTCCCCCCAGCCAGAAAACACTGGCCCCCTGACACTGCTCCTCTCATCCAGAATTCACTGGGACCCTGAGCACTGCTCCCCTCATCCAGAATACACTGGGGCCCCCTGAGCACTGCTCCCCTCATCCAGAATACACTGGGGCCCCCTGAGCACTGCTCCCCTCATCCAGAATACACTGGGGCCCCTGAGCACTGCTCCCCTCATCCAGAATACACTGGGCCCCCTAATACTCCCCTCATCCAGAATACACTGGGGCCCCCTGAGCACTGCTCCCCTCATCCAGAATACACTGGGGCCCCCTGAGCACTGCTCCCCTCATCCAGAATACACTGGGCCCCCTGATCACTGCTCCCCTCATCCAGAATACACTGGGGCCCCCTGAGCACTGCTCCCCTCATCCAGAATACACTGGGGCCCTCCCCGATCACTGCTCTCCCTCATCCAGAATACACTGGGCCCCCTGAGCACTGCTCCCCTCATCCAGAATACACTGGCCCCCTAGAGCACTGCTCTCCTCATCCAGAATACACTGGGGCCCCCTGAGCACTGCTCCCTCATCCAGAAAACGGGCCCCCTGAGCACTGCTCCCCTCATCCAGAATACACTGGGGCCCCCTAAGAACTGCTTCCCTCATCCAGAATACACTGGGGCCCCTGAGCACTGCTCCCCTCATCCAGAATACACTGGGGCCCCCTGAGAACTGCTCCCCTCATCCAGAATACACTGGGCCCCCTGAGCACTGCTCCCCTCATCCAGAATACACTGGGGCCCCCCTGAGCACTGCTCCCCTCATCCAGAATACACTGGGGCCCCCTGAGCACTGCTCCCCTCATCCAGAATACACTGGGGCCCCCTGAGCACTGCTCCCCTCATCCAGAATACACTGGGGCCCCCTGAGCACTGCTCCCCTCATCCAGAATACACTGGGGCCCCCTGAGCACTGCTCCCCTCATCCAGAATACACTGGGGCCCCTGAGCACTGCTCCCCTCATCCAGAATACACTGGGGCCCCCTGAGAAACTGCTCTCCTCATCCAGAATACACTGGGGCCCCCTGATCACTGCTTCCCTCATCCAAAATACACTGGGCCCCTGAGCACGCTCCCCTCATCCAGAATACACGGGCCCCCTACCTGCTCCGCTCATCCAGTATACACTGGGGCCCCTGAGCACTGCTCCCCTCATCCAGAATACACTGGGCCCCCTGAGCACTGCTCCCCTCATCCAGAATACACTGGGCCCCCTGACATGCTCCCCTATCCAGAATACACTGGGCCCCCTGACACTGCTCCCTCATCCTGAATACACTGGGCCCCCTGAGCACATGCTCCCTCATCTAGAATACACTGGGGCCCCCTGAGCACTGCTCCCCTCATCCAGAATACACTGGGGCCCCAGAGCACTGCTCCCCACATCCAGAATACACTGGGGCCCCTGAGCACCCCCTCATCCAAAATACACGGGCCCCCTGAGCACTGCTCCCCTCATCCAGAATACACTGGGCCCCCTGAGAACTGCTCCCCTCATCCAGAACACTGGGGCCCCTGAGCACTGCCCCCTCATCCAGAATACACTGGGGGCCCCCTGAGCACTGCTCCCCTCATCCAGAATACACTGGGGCCCCCTGAGCACTGCTCCCCTCATCCAGAATACACTGGGGCCCCCTGAGCACTGCTCCCCTCATCCAGAATACACTGGGCCCCCTGAGCACTGCTCCCCTCATCCAGAATACACTGGGGCCCCCTGATCACTGCTCCCCTCATCCAGAATACACTGTGACCCCCTGATCACTGCTCCCCTCATCCAGAATACACTGGGGCCCCTCACTGCTCCCGTCATCCAGAATACACTGGGGCCCCCTGATCACTGCTCCCCTCATCCAGAATACACTGGGGCCCCCTGACCACTGCTCCCCTCATCCAGAATACACTGGGGCCCCCTGAGCACTGCTCCCCTCATCCAGAATACACTGGGG
Organism: Phyllomedusa bahiana; assembly: GCA_025379985.1. Classification (NCBI taxonomy): domain Eukaryota; kingdom Metazoa; phylum Chordata; class Amphibia; order Anura; family Hylidae; genus Phyllomedusa; species Phyllomedusa bahiana. The sequence continues at coordinate 19,016 of JAODAL010045423.1, forward strand.
CCCTCAGTGCTCCCCTCATCCAGAATACACTTGGGCCCCCTGAGCATGCTCCCCTCTTCCAGAATACACTGGCCCCCTGAGCACTGCCCCTCATCCATTATACACTGGGCCCCCTGAGCACGCTCCTCATCCAATACACTGGCCCCCTAGCACTGCTCCCTCATCCAAAATACACTGGTCCCCTGAGCACTGCTCCCCTCCAGAATACACTGGGGCCCCCTGAGCACTGCTCCCCTCATCCAGAATACACTGGGCCCCCTGAGCACTGCTCCCCTCATCCAGAATACACTGGGGCCCCCTGAGCACTGCTCCCCTCATCCAGAATACACTGGGGCCCCCTGAGCACTGCTCCCCTCATCCAGAATACACTGGGCCCCCCTGAGCACTACGCCACCCCACAACCAAAATACACTGGGCCCCCTGAGCACTGCTCCCCTCATCCAGAATACACTGGGCCCCCTGAGCACTGCTCTCCTCATCCAGAATACACTGGGCCCCCTGAGCACAGCTCCCCACATCCAGAAAACACTGGGCCCCTGAGCACTTCTACCCTCATCCAGAATACAAATGGCCCACTGAGCACTGCTCCCCTCAACCAGAATACACTGGGGCCCCCTGAGCACTGCTCCCCACATCTAGAAAACACGGGGGCCCCTGAGCACTGCTCCCCTCATCCAGAATACACTGGGGCCCCCTGATTACTGCTCCCCTCATCCAGAATACACTGGGGCCCCTCACTGCTCCCCTCATCCAGAATACACTGGGCCCCCTGAGCACTGCTCCCCTCATCCAGAATACACTGGGGCCCCCTGAGCACTGCTCCCCTCATCCAGAATACACTGGGGCCCCCTGAGCACTGCTCCCCTCATCAAGGGTACACAGGCGCCCCCTGAGCACTGCTCCCCTCATCCAAATACACTGGGCCCCCTGACACTGCTCCCTCATCCAGAATACACTGGGGCCCCCTGAGCATCTCCCTCATCCAGAATACACTGGGCCCCCTGGCACTGCTCCCGTCATCCAGAATACACTGGGGCCCCTGATCACTGCTCCCCTCATCCAGAATATACTGGGGCCCCCCACTGCTCCCCTCATCCAAAATACACTGGGGCCTCCTGATCACTGCTCCCCTCATCCAATACACTGGGCCCCCTGAGCATTGCTCCCCTCATCCAGAATACACTGGGCCCCCTGAGCACTGCTCCCCTCATCCCGAATACACTGGGCCCCCTGAGCACTGCTCCCCCCATCCAGACTACACTGGGTCCCCCTGACTACTGCCTCCCTCATCCAGAATACACTGGGGCCCCCTGAGCACTGCTCCCCTCATCCAGAATACACTGGCCCCCCTGAGCACAGCTCCCCTCTTCCAGAATACACTGGGACCCTCAGTGCTCCCCTCATCCAGAATACACTGGGGCCCCCTGAGCATTGCTCCCCTCATCCAGAATACACTGGGCCCACCTGAGCACTGCTCCCCTCATCCAGAATACACTGGGCCCCCTGAGCACTGCTCCCCTCATCCAGAATACACTGGGGCCCCCAGAGCATTGCTCCCCTCATCCAGAATACACTGGGGCCCCCTGAGCATTGCTCCCCTCATCTTGAATACACTGGGGCCCCCTGAGCACTGCTCCCCTCATCCAGAATACACTGGGGCCCACTGAGCATTGCTCCCCTCATCCAGAATACACTGGGGGCCCCTGAGCACTGCCCCTCCATCCAGAATACACTTGGGCCCCCTGACACTGCTCCCTCATCCAGAATACACTGGGGCCCCTGAGCACTGCTCCCCTCATCCAGAATACACTGGGGCCCCCCTGAGCACTGCTCTCCTCATCCAGAATACACTGGGGCCCCCTGAGCACTGCTCCCCTCATCCAGAATACACTGGGGCCCCCTGAGCACTGCTCCCCTCATCCAGAATACACTGGGGCCCCCTGAGCACTGCTCCCCTCATCCAGAATACACTGGGGGCCCCAGTGTTAAGCCACTGCGTGGGCCCCTTCATCCTCCAAAATACACTGGGGACGTGCCAAGAGCACTTGCACCTCCACACACCCCATTCCACATTGGCCCCCTGATACCACTGCACCCACTCCCATCTCTCGCCAACCGCTACAGGTTCCTCACTGAGCACTATCATCCCTCATCTACATGTTTGGTCTCCGCCAACCCAGCTGTTCAGACTGCTCTGAGCAAACTTGCTCCCCCACATTAATTCCATAACTGACACTGGGGCCTCACTGGATGCAGTCAATGCTGACCTCTCTACTTCCAGCAATTACACTTGGGCCTAACCCATCACTATGCAAACTTGCTTTCCTCAGGTACAGACGCAATGAGTGCCCCCTCATGGAGTTGCAGCCCTATATTCACTGCTCACGCCCCCTGCACAACGCATTGACTAAAAGCGACCACCAATAACCAACAAATCTGGGTCCACCGAACATAGTAAATTTACCCTTAGCCCAGGTCGTCCCCCCAACAGTATCACAACTAATCTCACTCACCAGAATCACGACAGGGGCCCTGAGCACTTATGCTCCACCCACGACTCATTACCAAATACACCTGTCCCATTTTAGTTACATAAAACTATACCAACTTCATCTCCCCCTGCCTAGAATCACTGGCTATTCCTTCCAGAGAAATACACTGGGCCCCCTGGATCATCTGCTGCTTCCCGACTCTCTCATCCAGATACCTGGTCCCCCCCTGAGGCACTGCTCCCACTCAATCCAAAAACAGCTAGGGTCTCCTGAGTCACTTGCTACTTCCCATGCTACCCGAAAACCCTGGTCTTTATCCCAGAGCAATGCTCTCGGGGCTCTTATTCTGGTCTTCATTCCAGAATAGCTGACGTGGGGCCACATGAGCACATTGCTCCATCTCCCTGAGCACGAGCTCCCCTCAATCCAGAATAACACTGGGACGGGCCCCCTGAGCACTGCTCCACCTCTCATGCCAGAATACACTGGGTGCCTCGAACGCCTGAAGTCACTGCTCCCCCTCATCCAGAAAACGACTGGGCCTGCGGCCCCTGAGCACTGCTCTCCTCATTTTACCAGGAATACAACTGGGCCCGCGAGGATCCACTGCAGCCCTCATTTATCTTATCCAAAATACCCTGGGACCCTCCCTGATTCACTGCATTCCCCATCATAACCACTGACATAATCAATCCCCTGCCGCCCCGCTAGCCACTGCCTCGTCTCTACTATATCCAGAATCCGAACTAGGGGGCCCCCTGAGCAACTGTCTCCCGTCGTTCTAATTACACTATTCCCATAATACACAGGTCCCCCCTGAGCACATGCTCCCCTCTCATCCGACTACACTGGGCCTATTTCCTCAGACAACTTGCTTCCCCTCATTCCAGAATAACTCTGGGGTCCCCTGAGCCCTGCTTTTACCCCTCTATCCAGAATACACTGGTGCCCCCCTGAGCATTGCTCTCACTCATTGCCAGACAATAGCACTGGGGGCCCCTGGAGGGAACCTGCTCCCCACATCCAGAATACACTGGGGCCCCCTGAGTCACAGGCATGCGTTCCCCTTCATCCAGAATACGACTGGGGCCCTATTACCCTGAGCACTGCTTCCCCCTCATCCAGAAATACACTGGGGCCCCCATAACACGGAGCACCCCTACATACCAGAATACACTGGGGCCCTCCTGAACCACTGCTCCCCTCAATCCAGAATACACTGGGGCCCACTGAGCACTGCTCCCCTCATCCAGAATATCACTGGGGCCCTCGTGAGCAACTGCTCCCGCTCATCCAGAAACAACTGGGCCCGCTGATCACCTGCACTCCCTCTCATTGTAACCAGAATACACTGGGGCCTTGTATCGAGCCCTGAAACACATTCGTCCCCCTCCTCCAGCATGACCACATGTAGCCCTGCGCACCTAGCAACACCCTCCATTCCAATACGCGTCCCCTCATTGTTCCAAGGTCCCAGCTCACAAAGCACGGGTATCCCTCATCAATTCCCCATACCCCAATTGGGTTTCCAATCTAAGACCGCCCTTGACTCCCCGAAAGCTCAACCCAAATACCCAGGTCCCCCAGACACTGCTCCCCAGTCATCCAGAATACACAGGGCCCCCTGAAGCACTGCTCAAACCACCCTCAACCAGACTACACGGGGCCTCCTGAGCACTACTGCTCCTTGCGTTGCTTTCCCCTTCCACGGGGGGGGGGGGGGGGGGGGGGGGGGGGGGTGCCCAGGAATCCCCTTGTGCCGATCCCCTATCACTTGCCTACGCCCTCAATTGCCATGCATACGACTGGGGCCGACGTTTATTGCGCTGAGCACAAGGATGCTCTCCTCAATGCCATAATATGCACTGGGGCCCCTTAGCACTGAGCTTCCCCACGTCATCCAGAATACACTGGGGCCCGCCGAGAAACATGCTTCGCCCTCAATCAGAAATACACTTGGGCAACCCTGTACACGCTAGACCCTCTAATCCCAACTAAAACTTGGTCCCCCAGACACTGCACCCTCATCCAGAATACCCCGTGGGGCCTGTCCCTGCCCCAGGGCACTCCTGTACCCTCCATGAAGACCCTCATATACACTGGGAGCCCCCAGAGAACTGCACCCCACCTTCCATAAAACCCGGGGCCCCTCTGGGCGCCCAGGCCAACCCAGTGGGCCCCATACCAAAAATCCCAGCTGTGGCCATAGGAACCCTGAGTCTCAGCTCCACTCCACCAGAATATCATCTGTTTTTCCGCCCTTGAGCCCAGCCTCGTGCCTTCTGCTCCCCCATCCAGAAAACACTTGGGGCCTTAACCCTCCTTGTAGCATTGGTCCCCGTCATCCAGAATAACACTGGTGCCGCCCCTGAGCACTGCTCCCCCTCTCGACCAGAAATACACTGGGTATCCCTGAGCACTTGCTCCTCCCGCTCCAGAATATACCACTGGGCCCGACTTGCCCTGAGCACTGCTCCGCCCTCATCCAGAAAAACACTGGGGCCCCCTGAAACATCCACGTGCTCACCTCATCCAGAATACACTGGTGCCTCCCTGTTCACTGCTGGCTCCCCTCTCATTCCAGGATACACTGGGCCCGCCTGAGCCTGCCTCTCCTCATCCAAATACACTGGGGCCTGGTCCCTAGCACTGCTGCCCCTCATCCCAGACAATACACTGGGGCCTCGCCCTAATAGTATGCACAGCTTGCCCCTCAATCCATACTTAACACTGGGACCACCCTGAGCACTGGCTCCCCATCCATTCCCAGAATATCACCTGGGGCCCCCCTGAGCACTGCACCCCCCTCATCCAGAATACACTGGGGCCCTCTGTAGCATCTGCTCCCCGCTCAACCATCAAACACAGGGCCTGTAGCCCAGAAGAACAGCTCCCACTCTATGCCAAATACACTGGGGGCCCACGCCCCCTGAACAGCAGCTCTCCCTCCACATACTCCCGCCTCCCCTTGTGCCCAACTACTGTTGTCCCCTGAACACTTTGCAGTTTTCCCCTGCTGAATTCCAGAATACACTGGGGCCAGTGTCCCAGAGCACTCACAGCTCCCCTCTTGAGGTGGCCGTCCAGAATACACTGGGGCCCGCTGACAACTTGCTTCCCCTCATCCAAATATCACTGGGGGCCTACCCCTCCCCCCTGTAGCATCTCCTTGGCTCACCTCGCTCATACTCACCATAATAACACACCGGCGCCCCACCTGAGCACACAACCATGCTCGGCTCACTCCCTCAATTCTATTGAATACCACTGGGCCGTCGCCACACATTATACCCCTGAGCAACTTGCTCCACTCATCCAAATACACTGGGGCCACCTGAGCATACACGTGCTCCCCTTCATCCAGAATACACCTGGGTCCCTCTGAGCACTGCTCCCGCTCAACCAAATACACTGGGGCCCGCTGTTCACTGCTCCCCTCTATAATCCCCAAGAATCACTGTGGCCTATGATCCCTGAGCACTGCTTTTACCCTCATAACCAGCATATACCACCTGGGGCCCCCTGAAGCCACTTTGCACACTAGCTCATATTCCAGAAATACACTGTTGGCCACCCTGGTCAACTGCTTCCCCTTCATCCAAATACACTGGTGCCGCCCTTAGGCACAGGACTCCCAACCTCATCCAGAATACCTGTGGGTGCCCGTCCCTGATTCAACTGCGCGTGCTTGGCCCCTATCAAACTAGAATACAACAGGGACCCCCTGATTCCCCTCTCCCCCCTCAAACCAGAATACACTGGGTGCCCTCATTCTTGCTCCCCCTACATCCAGAATACACAGGTGCCCTCAGTCTCCCCTCATCCAAGAAAAACACTGGTTCCCTCAGTGCAGCCCCTCATCCCAGAATACACTGGGGCCCCCCTGAACAACTGCTTCCCCTCATCCATAATACACTGGGCCCCCCTGAGCACTGCTCCCCTCATCCAGAATACACTGGGGCCCCCCTGAGCACTGCTCTCCTCATCCAGAATACACTGGGGCCCCCCTGAGCACTGCTCCCCTCATCCAGAATACACGGGGCCCCCTGAGCACGGCGCCCCTCGGCCAGAATACACTGGGGCCCTCACTGCTCCCCTCATCCAGAATACACTGGGGCCCTCAGTGCTCCCCTCATCCAGAATACACTGGGGCCCTCACTGCTCCCCTCTCTTTTGGGTCCGGCAGGTCCTGAGGAATGACGTGCTCTCTCACTCCCGCGCGGTGGAGTCTGTGGACGCGGTCGGTCGGGGGATCCTGCTCTCTTCTCCGGGAGACGGGATGGACGCGCTTCACACCCGGCTACGAGAGCTGACGCAGCGCTGGGAGTACGTGCAGAGCGAGACCGAGAGGCGACAGCTGGAGCTGGAGAACGACCTGAGCAGGGTAGGAGGGGGCGGAGCGTAGAGCTCCGCAGGGGGCGGAATATAGCGCTGCCCAGGGGGCGGAGTATAGCGCTGCGCGGGGGGCACAGTATGGCGCTGCTCAAGTGTCAGAATGTAGCGCTGCGCGGGGCAGAGTAAGCGCCTGCGCAGGGGAAATAAGCGTGCCAGGGGCGAAGTATAGCGCTGCCAGTGTCGAATATAGCGCTGCGCAGGGGCGAAGATAGCGCTGCTCAATGTCAGAATAAGCGCCGCGGGCACAGATAGCGCTGCTAAGTCAGAATATAGCGCTGCGCAGGGGTCAGAATATAGCGCTGCGCAGGGGGCACAGTATAGCGCTGCGCAGGGGGCAGAGTATAGCGCCGCGCAGGGGCAGATATAGCGCTGCGCAGGGGCGAATAGCCCCAGGCGGAATATACACTGCCAGGGGCGGAGTATAGCGCTGCGCGGGGGGCAGAGTATAGCGCCGCGCAGGGGTCAGAATATAGCGCTGCGCAGGGGGCGGAGTATAGCGCTGCGCAGGGGGCAGAGTATAGCGCCGCGCAGGGGGCAGAGTATAGGGCCGCGCAGGGGGCGGAATATAGCGCAGCGCAGGGGGCAGAATATAGCGCCGCGCAGGGGCGAATATCGCGCCGCGCAGGGGGCAGAATATAGCGCTGCGCAGGGGGCAGAGTATAGCGCAGCGCAGGGGTCAGAATAAAGCGCAGCGCAGGGGGCAGAATATAGCGCAGCGCAGGGGTCAGAATATAGCGCTGCGCAGGGCAGAATTAGGGCCGCGCAGGTGGCGAATACGCGCCGCGCAGGGGCAGAATATAGCGCCGCGCAGGGGGCAGAGTATAGCGCCGCGCAGGGTCAGAATATAGCGCTGCGCAGGGGGCGAAGTATAGCGCCGCGCAGGGGCAGATATAGCGCCTGCGCAGGGGCGAGTATAGCGCCGCGCAGGGGGCAGAATATAGCGCTGCGCAGGGGGCAGAATATAGCGCTGCGCAGGGGGCGGAGTATAGCGCTGCCCAGGGGGCAGAGTATAGCGCTGCGCAGGGGTCAGAATATAGCACTGCGCAGGGGCGAGTATAGCGCGCACAGGGTGCAGAAATAGCGCTGCGCAGGGGGCAGAGTATAGGGCTGCGCAGGGGGACATTGTATCTGATGCTCCGCTGTCCTCACAGGTGCAGGATGTCACTCTGGAGATCACCGACCTCCTTCAGTGGCTGGAGCAGGTGGAGGCGCGGCTGTCCTTCTCCAGACCCGTGTGGGGTCATCCCGAATCCACAAGAGACGCTCTGGCCAAACATCTGGTAAAGCATCTGGAGATACTGCCTGCTCCTCTCTCCTGCACTCTTCCTCGCTCCTCTCTCCTGCACTCTTCCTCTCTCCTGCACTCTTCCTCGCTCCTCTCTCCTGCACTCTTCCTCGCTCCTCTCTCCTGCCCTCTTCCTCGCTCCTCTCTCCTGCACTCTTCCTCGCTCCTCTCGCCTGCACCTCTTTCCCCCCTCCTCCCCTCCGCACTCTTCCTCGCTCCTCTCTCCCGCACTCTTCCTCTCTCCCGCACTCTTCCTCTCTCCTCTCTCCTGCACTCTTCTCCTCCTCTCCCCTGCACTCTTCCTCGCTTTCCCCTCCCCGCACCTCTCTCCTCTTCCGCACTCTTCCTCGCTCCCGCACTCTTCCTCCCCCTCCTTCGCACTCCTTCCCTCCTCCTCCCTCCTGCACTCTTCCTCGCTCCTCTCTCCTGCACTCTTCCTCGCTCCTCTCTCCTGCACTCTTCCTCGCTCCTCTCTCCTGCACTCTTCCTCGCTCCTCTCTCCTGCACTCTTCCTCGCTCCTCTCTCCTGCACTCTTCCTCGCTCCTCTCTCCTGCACTCTTCCTCGCTCCTCTCTCCTGCACTCTTCCTCGCTCCTCTCTCCTGCACTCTTCCTCGCTCCTCTCTCCTGCACTCTTCCTCGCTCCTCTCTCCTGCACTCTTCCTCGCTCCTCTCTCCTGCACTCTTCCTCACTCCTCTCCCCTGCACTCTTCCCCTCCTCCTCCCTCACTCTTCCTCCCTCCTGCACCTTCCTCTCCTCCCTCCCGCACTCTTCCTCTCTCCCGCACTCTTCCTCGCTCCTCTCTCCTGCACTCTTCCCTCTCCTCCCCCTCTCCTGCCTTTTTCCTCGCCTCTTTCCCCTCTCCTGCACTCTTCCTCCTCCTGCACTCTTCCCCTCCCCTCTCCACACTCTTTCCCTACCCTCCTCTCTTCCCGCACTCTTTTCCCCTTCTCCTCCATTATCACCTTCCACTCTCCCGCACCCCTCCTCTCTCCTGCACTCTTCCCTCTCCCCTCTCTCCTGCACTCTTCCTCTCTCCTGCACTCTTCCTCTCTCCTCTCTCCTGCACTCTTCCTCTCTCCTGCACTCTTCCTCCCGCCTGCACTCTTCCTCGCTCCTCCCTCCTGCACTCTTCCTCGCTCCTCCTGCCTCTTCCCCCTTCCCCTGCACCTTCCTCCTCCTGCAAATCTTTCCCCGCCCTTCTCTCCTGCACTCTTCCTCGCTCCTCTCTCCTGCACTCTTCCTCTCTCCTGCACTCTTCCTCTCTCCTGCACTCTTCCTCGCTCCTCTCTCCTGCACTCTTCCTCTCTCCTAACTCCCGCACTCATCCTCGCTCCTCTCTCCTGCACTCTTCCTCGCTCCTCTCTCCTGCACTCTTCCTCCTCCCCCTCCTCACTCTTCCTCTCTCCTGCATCTTTCCCCCCTCCTTTTTCCTCACACTCTTCTCGCTCCTCCTCCTGCATCTTCCCTCCTCACTCCTCTCTCCCGCACTCTTCCTCTCTCCCGCACTCTTCCTCTCTCCTGCACTCTTCCTCGCTCCTCTCTCCCGCACTCTTCCTCTCTCCCGCACTCTTCCTCTCTCCCGCACTCTTCCTCTCTCCCGCACTCTTCCTCGCTCCTCTCTCCCGCACTCTTCCTCTCTCCTGCACTCTTCCTCGCTCCTCTCTCCTGCACTCTTCCTCGCTCCTCTCTTTCCCCCCTCTTCCTCACTTTTTCCCCCTCCCCTGCACTCTTCCTTTCTCCCTCTCTCCTTCACTCTCCCTTCCCCCTCACTCCCTTCTCCCTCCTGCACTCTTCCTCCCTCCTGCACTTTTTCATCCCTTTTGCACTCCCTTTCCCCCTCCTCTCTCCTCAAATCTTTCCCTCGCTCCTCTCCCTGCACTCTTCCTCTCTCCTGCACTCTTCCTCCCCCTCCTCTCCCCTTCCGCCTCCTCCTCCTCTTCTCCTGCACCTTCTTCCTCTCTCCTGCACTCTTCCTCTCTCCTGCACTCTTCCTCCTCCTCTCTCCTGCACTCTTCCTCCTCCCCCCCTTCCTCTTCCTCACCTCCTTTCCTGCACTCTTCCTCCCTCCTGCACTCTTCCTCCTTCCCCTCTCCTGCACTCTTCCTCCGCACCTCTCCCCCCTCCTCCTCTTTCCCCCTCCTCCTCCTTCACTCTTCCTCTCTCCTGCACTCTTCCTCGCTCCTCTCTCCCGCACTCTTCCTCGCTCCTCTCTCCCGCACTCTTCCTCTCTCCCGCACTCTTCCTCTCTCCCGCACTCTTCCTCTCTCCCGCACTCTTCCTCTCTCCTGCACTCTTCCTCGCTCCTCTCTCCTGCACTCTTCCTCTCTCCTGCACTCTTCCTCGCTCCTCTCTCCTGCACTCTTCCTCGCTCCTCTCTCCTGCACTCTTCCTCTCTCCTGCACTCTTCCTCGCTCCTCTCTCCTGCACTCTTCCTCGCTCCTCTCTCCTGCACTCTTCCTCGCTCCTCCCCCCCTGCACTCCCCTTCCTCCCCTCCCTCTCGCTCCTCTTTCCTCATCTTCCTCTCTCCTGCACTTTCCTGCGCCCTCCTCCTGCACTCTTCCCCCACCCTGCACTCTTTTCCCCCCCTCCCTCTCCCACTCTTTCCTCTCTTTCCCCCTCCTGCACTCTTCCTCGCTCCTGCACTCTTCCTCGCTCCTCCCTCCTGCACTCTTCCTCTCTCCTGCACTCTTCCTCGCTCCTGCACTCTTCCTCGCTCCTCTCTCCTGCACTCTTCCTCGCTCCTCTCTCCTGCACTCTTCCTCGCTCCTCTCTCCTGCACTCTTCCTCGCTCCTCTCTCCTGCACTCTTCCTCTCTCCTGCACTCTTCCTCGCTCCTCTCTCCTGCACTCTTCCTCGCTCCTCTCTCCCGCACTCTTCCTCTCTCCTGCACTCTTCCTCTCTCCCGCACTCTTCCTCTCTCCCGCACTCTTCCTCTCTCCCGCACTCTTCCTCGCTCCTCTCTCCTGCACTCTTCCTCTCTCCTGCACTCTTCCTCGCTCCTCTCTCCCGCACTCTTCCTCGCTCCTCTCTCCCGCACTCTTCCTCGCTCCTCCTTTCCCCCCCCCCTTCCTCCCCCTCCTCTGCACCTTTCCTCCTCCGCACTCTTCCCTCCTCTCTCCGGCACTCATTTCCTCCTCCTCTCTCCTGCACTCTTCCTCGCTCCTTTCTTCTGCACTCTTCCTCACTCCTCTCTCCTGCACTCTTCCTCGCTCCTCTCTCCTGCACTCTTCCTCGCTCCTCTCTCCTGCACTCTTCCTCGCTCCTCTCTCCTGCACTCTTCCTCGCTCCTCTCTCCTGCACTCTTCCTCTCTCCTGCACTCTTCCTCTCTCCTGCACTCTTCCTCGCTCCTCTCTCCTGCACTCTTCCTCGCTCCTCTCTCCTGCACTCTTCCTCGCTCCTCTCTCCTGCACTCTTCCTCGCTCCTCTCTCCCGCACTCTTCCTCGCTCCTCTCTCCCGCACTCTTCCTCGCTCCTACCCCCCTGCACCCTTTTCCCCCGCTCCTTTTCCCCCCGCACTCCCTTTCCCCCCTCCTCTCCCTGCCCCCTCTTCCTCGCTCCTCCCTCCTGCACTCTTCCTCGCTCCCCCCCTCCTGCCCCTCTTTCCCCGCTTTCCCTTCCTCCCTTCCCCCCATCCTCTCCTCCCCCCCCCTGCCCTCCTTTCCCCCCCCTCCTCCCTCTCTCCGCACTCTTCCTCGCTCCTCTCCCGCACTCTTTCCCCCCCCCTCCTCCTCCTGCACTTTCCTCTCTCTCCCCTCCTGCCCCTCTTCCTTCCCCCTCCCGCACTCTTTCCCCTCCCCGCACCTTCCCTTCCCCCACCCCCTCTCTCCCCACTCCCCTCGGGTTTCCCCTCCCCTCAACTTTTTTCCTCCCTCCGCACTCCCTCGCTCCTCCCCCTGCCCTTTCCTCCTCCTCCCTCCTGCCCTCTTTTCCCCCCCTCCCCCCTGCACCTTTTTCCCTCTCCCCCAGCCCTCTTCCTCGCCCCACTCCCCCCCTGCACTTTTCCTCTCTCCTGCACTTTCCTCGCTCCCTCCATCCGCACTCTTCCCCCGCTCCTCCCCCCTTTCACCCCCTTTCCCCGCCTTTCCCCTCCCCCTGCACTCCCTTTCCCCGCTTCCCCCTCTCCTCCCCTGTTTCCCCCCTCCCCCCCTCCTGCCCCCTTCCCCTCTCCTGCCTCTCCCCCTCCTCTCTCCTGCAAATCTTCCCGCTCCCTCCCCCTGCACTCTTCCTCCTCCTCCCATCCTGCCCTCTTCCTTTACCTCTTCCGCACCTTTCCCCTCTCCTGCACTTTCCCTAGTCCTCCCTCCCGCAAATCTTCCCTCTCCTGCACTCTTCCTCCCCCCCTCTCTCCCGCACTCTTTCCTACAGCCCCCCCCTCTCTCCCGCAAATCTTTCCTTCCCCCCTCCCCCCGCTCCTCTCTCCTGCACTCTTCCTGCTCCCCCCTCCTGCACCTTCCCCCCGCCCCTCTTCCCCGCACTCCTTTTCGCACCTCTTCCCGCCCCCTCTTTCCTCCGCATTTTTCCCCCATCCCCGCCCTCTTCCCCCGCTCCCCTGTCCTACTCTCCTCCCTCCTTTCTTTTCCCCCTTTTACTCCTTTCCCCTTTTTCCTTATTTTTCCCCGCTCCTCTCTTTCCCGCACTCTTCCCCCTTTCCCCTTCTCCCTGCACTCTTCCCCCTCCCCTCTTTCCCCACCCTTCCCCCCTCCTCCTTCACTCTTCCTCTTTTTTCCCCCCCTCCTTTTCCCCTTTCCCGCACTTTTT
>JAODAL010045424.1:0-31948 GCA_025379985.1 Phyllomedusa bahiana
TGTATCCTAATGTAAGTTCAGGCTGCCCAATATCCAGGAAATATTTCAATAGAAAACTGTTAATAATAAAGATATTGCAGTGCAATGTCTACACTAAGTCCTGGTGAACTATATCCAGTATTCTTTAAAGAGCTTGTCTGTGTTCGCCCTCGGCCCCCCCCCCCCTGCTCCCTCCCGTGACTTTACAGTGGTAGATGCTCCTTTAAAATTCTCTACCTTACTACATAAAATCTTCAAATCTCTAATCTAACTAAGTTGTAAGGATCACAGCCAACAGTAGAGCTTTCTCTGTGAAGAAATAGAATAATTTCGCTGAGCTGTTTGGACAGAGGCAGAGCGCACGTCCTACTCCTATGAGACGCTGAGAGACACTGAGGCTGAACAGGAAACGCTGTTCTATGTAAAACGAGGTCATGTGTTTTTTCCCAGCCAATCGCAACCATCCCACATCCCAGTCATGACGTCGCACACACATCTCACCCTGCTCTATTCTGTAAGCTGATTTGCTGGCCGCCAAAATGACAGGAAAGCCCGAAAACGGCGCAATATTAATAGATGATGCACAGATTTTAACCTAAATTATCGCGTGGTCTAAAAAATCCGATCAACGTAAATACCGTGCCGATTTCAACTTTCTAGATAATAATCGCTCAACACTAATAGTAGTCCCTTTACTTCTGTCATATGTTTATGGAGCAGCTGGAATTTCCATAGGACTTGAAGAAGTTTGATCGGAATATTTGCTGGTGTTGTGTTATTATGACTTGCTTTCACTGCTATATTCACACGTGGATGACATCTTGTAGAAATGTGCAGAATTTACTTTCATTCTGTTTTTTGTCATTTTAATTGGCAGGTGGAGCTTTGTAGACGAAGCTTTTCGAGCGTGGTTCTCTATTGCAGACCCAGTAGTGGGGGGAAGCTCCTGCTGCAGACGGTTGCCTTACAGCCATAGACGAGATTTTATGGAGGTCAAGAAAATGAGGACACTGGCTGATCCCCTGAATTCAATTTTGAGACAACTCTTATTTTGTTGGGCTAATATCTTCTGATCTTCTGGTTTCTTTTTTTTCTTCTAGATAATGGCCAAAAGCAATCAATCAACAATCACAGAATTTTTCCTCTTGGGATTTGGAAACCTCTGCAATTTTAAGATTCTAGTTTTCACTCTGTTTTTGATCGTCCACATCATGGCTTTGACAGCCAATGTCCTAGTAATTGTCCTGATTGGGGTCACCCGGAGTCTCCACTCCCCCATGTACTTCTTTCTCAGCCAGTTGTCCTTGTCTGAGATCGTTTAAACCAGTAATATCGTCCCCAACCATTTATGGCTGATACTGGAGGGAGGAGGAAAAGTATCCATTGCCCGGTGTATATCTCAGTTCTACCTATTGGGCGTTCCAACCATTGCCCAATGCTTGTTGTTGGCGGCCATGTCCTTCGATCGGCATGTGGCCATCTGCAGACCGCTACATTATACCACCATTATGACCTTCAACCATCAGCTTCAGATGGTCATCTCCTGCTGGTTGGTGGGGTTTACTTTGACCCTTTTAATATAAATTTTTTTAAACAAATTAAAATTTTGTGGCCTTAACGCCATCAACCACTTCTACTGTGACATTGCTCCTCTGATACGGTTGTCCTGCTCCAGTACATCTGCTGTAGAGCTGGTCACTGCCGTGGTCTCCTTCCCAGTAATCTTGACTCCATTTATGTTTATCACAGTCACCTACATTTCTATCATTTGGACCATCCTGAAGATTCCTTCCAGCATCGGAAGACATAAAGCCTTCTCCACCTGCAGCTCCCACCTGATCATTGTGTGCATGTACTATGGGACATTGTCGTCCATTTATATCTTCCCACCAAGAGATAATTCCATCAACCTGAACAAAGGTCTATCTGTGCTATACACACTGGTAACTCCCTTGTTCAACCCTCTTATCTACAGCTTGAGGAACCAAGACATCAGATGTGCCATCTGGAAATATGTTCAGATCCTGAAGCTTTGGTAAAGCCATAATACAGACACAACCATCATCCCAACTGTCTCCACCATCTTTAAGACTCTTCAAGAAAGAAGTCCTCCTCCCCCGATCATTGGCTGTGTATTTCCACCTGCATCTTAATTTTTCAACTCCACTGGTTCTTCAAGGCCTCCCTGAATATTGTCTTCTGCTGCTTGATTCCACTTGGCTGTGAGTTTAACTCTCCCTGCTCCTCCGCTCCAATAAAATGTATGAAATTAAATGGAAGGGAAGTAAATACAAATAATGTGTTCCTTTTCTACATCCATTTTGTTATCTTGCCCTAGCACCTATTGAATGAAAGAGAAAATATTTTTTTTTAAATTCTGGAGGGAAAATACATTGTGACTTCATAATATAGCAAAGCTTCTAAAATAGAAAAAAAATATTTTCACTGTTGTACTTGAGGGAAAGATCATATTGTGTTCCCCACAGCTACACCAGCTAGGTTCCTGTTTTTTTTTTTTTTTTGTTTGTTTTTTTAAATCGGTATCAGAAATCACCTCAAAGTTCCCTTAATAATGACAAGTCACCCGGAGGTCTGTACACTATCACATCCCCACCACCACCACCACAAGAGGTCTGTACACCACCACACCACAAAAGGTCTGTACACCATCACACCCCCACCACCACACCACAAGAGGTCTGTACACCATCACACCACCACCACAAGAGGTATGGACACCATCATACCACCACCACACCACAAAAGGTCTGTACACCATCAAACCCCCCACAACCACACCACAAGAGGTCTGTACACCATCACATCCCCACCACCACAAGAGGTCTGTACACCATCACACCACCACCAAACCACAAGAGGTCTGTACACCATCACACCCCCACCACCACACCACAAGAGGTCTGTACACCATCACACCACCACCACAAGAGGTCTGTACACCATCATACCACCACCACACCACAAAAGGTCGGTACACCATCACACCCCCCACAACCACACCACAAGAGGTCTGTACACCATCACACCACCACCACACCACAAGAGGTCTGTACACCATCACACCACCACCACACCACAAGAGGTCTGTACACCATCACACCACCACCACCACAAGAGGTCTGTACACCATCACACCACCACCACACCACAAGAGGTCTGTACACCATCACACCCCCTCCACACCACAAGAGGTCTGTACACCATCACATGCCCTCCACACCACAAGAGGTCTGTACACCATCACACCACCACCACACCACAAGAGGTCTGTACACCATCACACCCCATCCACACCACGAGAGGTCTGTACACCATTACACCACCACCACAACACAAGGGGTCTGTACACCATCACACCCCCACCACCACAAGAGGTCTGTACACCATCACACGCCCTCCACACCACAAGAGGTCTGTACACCATCACACCACCACCACAACACAAGAGGTCTGTACACCATCACACCCCCACCACCACAAGAGGTCTGTACACCATCACACCCCCTCCACACCACAAGAGGTCTGTACACCATCACACCACCACCACACCACAAGAGAACTGTATACCATCACACCCCCTCCACACCACAAGAGGTCTGTACACCATCACACCCCCTCCACACCACAAGAGGTCTGTACACCATCACACCCCCTCCACACCACAAGAGGACTGTACACCATCACACGCTCTCCACACCACAAGAAGTCTGTACACCATCACACCACCACCAAACCACAAGAGGTCTGTACACCATCACACCACCACTACATGACAAGAGGTCTGTACACCATCACACCACCACCACACCACAAGAGGTCTGTACACCATCACACCACAACAAGAGGTCTGTACACCATCACACCACCAAACCACAAGAGGTCTGTACACCATCACATCCCCACCACCACAAGAGGTCTGTACACCATTACACCACCACCACACCACAAGAGGTCTGTACACCATCACACCACCACCACACCACAAGAGGTCTGTACACCATCACACCACCACCAAACCACAAGAGGTCTGTACACCATCACATCCCCACCACCACAAGAAGTCTGTAGACCATCCCACCACCACATGAGATCTGTAAACCACCACACCACCACACCACAAGAGGTCTGTACACCATCACACCCCTACCACCACAAGAGGTCTGTACACCATCACACCTCCACCACCACAAGAGGTCTTTACTCCATCACACCACAAGAGGTCTGTACACCATCACATCCCCTCCACCACAAGAGGTCTGTAGACCGTCCCACCACCACATGAGGTCTGTAAACCATCACACCACCACCACACCACAAGAGGTCTGTACACCATCACACCCCCACCACCACAAGAGGTCTGTACACCATCACATCCCCACCACCACAAGAGGTTTGTAGGCCGTTCCACCACCACATGAGGTCTGTAAACCATCACACCACCACAAGTGTTCTGTAGGCCATCATACCACCACCACCACCTCATAAGGTCTGCACACCATCACACCACCACCAGAAGAGGTATGTAGGCCATCACACTACCTCAAGAATTGTAATGGTCCATACACCATCTCACTACCCCCACAAAAGGTCCAGATATCTTCATATTTTGTCCCCCACTGCTCCATCCGCTAGGTTACTGTTATTTTTTTTTATCAGTATCCAAAATCACCTCAAAGTTCCCATAATAATGTTAAGTCACCCAGAGGACTGTACACCATCACAACTACATGAGGTCTGTAGGTCACCAACTACATGAGGTCACCATCACACTACCCCAAGAATTGTAATGGCCCATACACCATCTGTCTACCACCACAAAAGGCCCAGAGATCTTCAAACCAAAACACTACCCCAAGAAGTATAATGGTCCATACAACATCTCTCTACCACCCCAAGAGGTCCAGGGGTCTGCACACCATTATACTACCACCACAACAATAGGCTCAGAGACCTTCAAACCATAACACTACCACAAGAAGCATAATGTTTCACACTCCATTGAACTACCATCACCACAAGAGGTCTGTACACCATGACACCACAACCAAAAAGGGTCCAAAGGTCTGCACACCAACACACTACAACAAAAGTGTAATGGTCCATACATCATCTCATTACCACCACAACATGAGATCCGGAGGTCTTCAAACCACCACAAGAAGTGTAATGGTCCACTTAACAACACACTAATACCAACACAAGAGGTCCAGAGGTATGTAGACCACCACATTACCACAAAAAGTGTAATGGTCCACTCCCCCTCTTACTTCCATCACTACCACAATGAATCCAAAGGTCTGCACACTATTACACTACCACCACCACCACCACAAGAGGTCTACACATCATCACACCGCACACCATCACACCGTTCTACTTCTGACCTCTTTCCTTCCCTTTTATGCAATAAACAGACATTGATGTTCCTCTTGGGTTCCAAAGATTTCTCCTTCCTGCTCTGCCATGAATCCCACTTCCATCCTTTTACTTTCTGGGGTCATAAACATTCATGTATGAGGAATTGAGCTCTAGATTTCTTGTACAGGGATCCAAATCTCTGTGTCATAAAAACTTTAGGTCTCAATCAATATGATCTATAATTATTAATTATCTCATAATTGTGGTAAGAATAGGGATAAAGCCACTAATGAGTCTACTGACAATAACGAGGACAGAGAGTCCCAGGAGGGCCCCGCGCTATGATATAAAATAGCTTCATTTGTGTCATTGAATACAACACGTCTGGTCTCCGTCGTTGCACATCATGTCAGGTACGATACTGCAGGGTCTACATGCAGTTCCTAAACCCAGATATTATCTGCAATCTCATCAATATCCTTCCATTTGAAGGAATCAACAGGGGCATGGGCAGATCATAGGTCCAATGGAACATTGATTTCAGCTTCATACAGAAAGATACAATCAATGTTGTATGGATCTATTAAAAGTTGATTCTTGGGGTCACCACTGGAGTTGATTCTTGGAGCCCACCACTGGAGTTGATTCTTGGAGCTCACCAGTGGAGATGATTCTTGGGACCCCATTAGTGGAGTTGATTCTTGGGGCCCACCAGTGGAGATGATTCTTGGGCCACCAGTGGAATTGATTCTTGGGTCCCACCAGTGGAGTTGATTCTTGGGGGACACCAGTGGAGTTTATTCTTGGAGCCCACCACTAGAGTTGATTCTTGGGGCCACCAGTGAGGAGTGATTCTTGGGGCCCACCTGTGGAGTTGATTCTTGGGGCCCACCTGTGGAGTTTATTCTTGGAGCTCACCAGTGAGGTTGAATCTTGGGCTCCACCAGTGGAGTTGGTTCTTGGGGCCCACCAGTGCATCTGATTCTTGGGGCCACCAGTGGAGTTGATTCCTGGGGCAACCAGTGCAGTTGATTCTTGGGGCCACCAGTATAGTTAATTCTTGGGGGCCAATAGTATAGTTAATTATTGGGGCCACCAGTCTATTTAATTCTTGGGGCCACCAGTGGAGTTGATTCTTGGGGCCCAACAGGGGAGATGATTCTTGGGGCCCACAAGTGCAATTGATTCTTGGGGCCACAAGTGGAGATGATTCTTGGGGTCCACCAGTGAAGGTTATTCTTTGATCCATTTTAAGGCCTCTACTCCAGTTTCTTACAGAGTTATTTGGAGGTTCTAAAACATTTTGACATGTGTAATTAGATGGAGTAGTTTGGAGACAACCTCCATTGGAAATATGTTTCTTTAGGAGAACAGAGTTGATTTTGTATTTTAGGTCGGTGCAGGGAATGCCTATGACTTAGACTAAGCATGATGAGACAACGCTCTTGGGTAATACAGAGAACTATGAGTATATCTTGTCTGTGGTTGTATTTGGTGATCATTCTGATGAAATTTCATCCATGTAATACATTTTGCAGGAGTAGGAGCCGCTCATTATATCTAGCTTTGTGTTTTGGCCTAAGTAGTGCGACTGTGCTGGAAAAACAAATATAAGGAGGGAGAGAAACCTACCAGAGTGCGCATTCTCGTCTATTCACATGAAAAAAAAATATTTAGGGTAAAATACACAGTTTGAAATGTGCTCACCTAGTATGGTTGTGCTTCAATGGCACAACTCACTTGAGCGCTTCAAGGTTATCCAGCTGCCACACTCCAACACGCATGGCTCCTGGCACAAAGTAGTCCTCCGAGCAGGATCGGACTGACCCACAATGGAATAAGGGAATCCCCCCCTGGATCCCTGAGCATGGTAGACCTGAAGATGTTTTTAGTTGCATAAACATCCTCAGAAAAGGTTGTAGTGCTAGTGAAATTTGTGACTATTTGATGTCATAATTACCAGTTCTTGTATGTTAAACTAATTATAATTTCCATTGTTGTATCACAACAGGCTTGCATACCTCTGTTTAGCTTTCAAGCCTACAGACTTCAGTTGCTTAATTTACGACCTAAGGGGGCCACATCGTCTGGTTTCGGAGTGATTCTGCATTTTCTTATCTTAGTCTCAGGGAGCTGGCCCCTCCATGATACAAGAGGAGGTAATACAAAAGAACTTTGTATTCTAAGTGGACACAATACATAGGTTGTGTCTGCCATGTTTTTGTTTAAGACCTATAAGAACCAGAGAGGCTTTGGTGAATTTAGAAGCTCTGGTACCCAGCGGTAAGGACGCTTGCGCCGGTGTTGAAGTCCCTCCTGGAGTTCCCTGTTCTCGCCATTAAGCTTCTCTGATTAAAGTCATAACAGGTGAAGTTATAAGCTCAGAGGAGGTGAAGTTTGTAAGTATTTAACCTTTGTAAATACATATTTCGCAAAACTGTCCCCAATGTCACACTATTTTCTGTAACCAGTTTATTCTCTTACTTATATGTTATATTTGATCATAATTGATTGATTCCTGTGTAAACTAAAGTTTTGTTGTATCCTGACTGATTGGCCTTCTTTAAAGCTGTATCTAGAACCTGTATTGACAAAACTTGGCAAAACAGAGGTAAAAAAGCATAGAAAGAGAGAAAAAAGGCAAGAGGTAGAGTATATGACCCTTGTAAGGTCATTTACAGTAGCTGTAGGGTGGGCCCCTAAAATAAACTCCACCGGTGGGTCCCGAAACAGCTCAACAGGTAGGCCCCTAAAGTCAACTCCACCTGTGGGCCCTGGGCACCCCAGTTGGATACTGCCTCCGGGGATAAGATACACTATAGATTTTCCTTGGAAATTTAATCCATAGCAGAGAAATTGAGTTTTAAGGCACTTTGATAACCAAAGATACAGCTGCAATGGTGCACCAATCACGAAACACGGCACTTTCCCCAATTAATATTTGTGTCCGTTTATTGGCTCTCTATTGGACTAGTAAAATATGTGTAAAATCAATGCGTTTCCCATACTATTGTACGCTTCCTCAGGATTTGAAATAACATACAGAAGAAAGAATTTTATACCTAAAGAAAGGCGGCGCAGCCTCGGTCCCAAACAAGAGCCGGCACCGCGCCAGTAACCATTAGAACAGAATACACTGTACTCTTCAAATGAGGTTTTACATACAAATATTTGAAAGAACCCATTTAAAATGTGATGAACTTTTGTTACTTTTTATATTATCATAAATTAAATTAATAAAACTTTTTCACAAACAAGAGGGAGAACATCGGGAGCTGATACGAACGGAGCTCAATGAACTTTATTTGGGTCCATGAACTCCACGACTGTGTATATAGACTGTCAATGTAACTCTCCGGGAATGGACTGTGGTCATCAGGGAACCTACCGTGTTTCCCCGATAGTAAGACGTAGCGGTGTCTTAGAGAGGTCGCCTAATGTAAGACGTACCCCGAAGTAGACGTAGCCGTGCCCTGATGACGTCACGCCTGTGCCGGGATGAGCGCGCGGGAGGCCGGAGCAGCGAGGAGCGGTGCTGCGCGGGAGACGGAGCAGCGGGGAGCCAGGTAAGTGTTTTTTCTGCCTACAGCTGGCCCTATACCTGTCTACAGCTGGCCCTATACCTGGCCAACAGCTGGCCCTATACCTGGCTACAGCTGGCCCATATACCTGTCTACAGCTGGCCCTATACCTAGCCTACAGCTGGCCCTATACCTGTCTACAGCTGGCCCTATACCTGTCTACAGTTTGGCCTATACCTCCCTACAGCGGCCCTATACCTGCCTACAGCGGGCCCCATATACCTGTCTACATTTTGGCCCTATACCTGCCTACAGCTGACCCTATACCTGTTCTACAGCTGGCCCTATACCTGTCTACACTGGCCCTATACCTGTCTACAGCTGGCCCTATACCTGTCTACAGCTGGCCCTATACCTGCCTACAGGTGTACTTTTACCTGCCTTCAGCAGTTCCTATACCGGCCTACAGCTGGCCCTATACCTGCCTACAGATGCCCTATACCTGCCTACAGCTGGCCCTAAAACCTGCCTACAGCCGGCCCCATACCTGCCTACAGCCGCCCTATACCTGTCTACAGCTGGCCCATCCCTGCCCAATATAAGAAAATACCCCGAAAGTAAGACATACTGGGACTTTTGGGGTTAAAAAGAATGTAAGACGCTGTCTTACTATCG
Source organism: Phyllomedusa bahiana (assembly GCA_025379985.1). Taxonomy (NCBI): domain Eukaryota; kingdom Metazoa; phylum Chordata; class Amphibia; order Anura; family Hylidae; genus Phyllomedusa; species Phyllomedusa bahiana. Next base: position 9,555 of record JAODAL010045424.1, read on the forward strand.
GGGAAACACGGTAGCATCATTCCCGGATCAACTTCGAGTCCCAGCAGAGCTTCCAAACCTTATCACAATTCCTGGAATAGTGTTTACCAATAGGAAGTTCAATTAACATCCATTGACTTAGTTATGTTTATATAAATAAGAGGAATGGAGACAGTAGAGATATCACTATGTTGCACTATTAGAAAGTTATGTTGGTCAGTTCAGGCTCCTGGGAAGCTTCAAATGCCGACTGGGTTTTAAAGGGGTGGTCTCACTACAGGAATTGCTGCTTTTATGATAAAGATCTTGCAAAAACAAGTCACTTTGCAATATGTGTCCATTAACAGTGTCCTACCTATTCCTAGATATCCCCTCTTGTATGAGCTGCATCAGCTCCTGTGGTTACTATAGCTACAGACCTGTTCAATCTCTCCTGATAGGCTGTCAGCACTGGTTGATATAGCTACAGACCTGTTTGATCTCTCATGATAGGCTGCTGGCACTGGTTGCTATAGCTACAGACCTTTTTGATCTCTCATGATAGGCTGTCGGCACTGGTTGCTATAGCTACAGACCTGTTTGATCTCTCCTGTGAGGCTGCCAGCGCTGGTCGCTATAGCTACAGACCTGTTCTATTTCTCATGATAGACTGTCAGCACTGGTCGCTATAGCTACAGACCTGTTTGATCTCTCCTGATAGGCTGTCAGCACTGGTTGCTATAGCTACAGACCTGTTTGATCTCTCCTGATAGGCTGTCAGCACTGGTTGCTATAGCTACAGACCTGTTTGATCTCTCCTGATAGGCTGTCAGCACTGGTTGCTATAGCTACAGACCGGATTTATCACTCATGAGAGGCTGTCGGCACTGGTTGCTATAGCTACATACCTGTTTGATCTCTCCTGTGAGGCTGCCAGCGCTGGTCGCTATAGCTACAGACCTGTTCTATTTCTCATGATAGACTGTCAGCACTGGTTGCTATAGCTATAGACCTGGCTTCTACTGCAGCCTAGGAGAAGCCAGTAAACACGCCCCAGAATTCAAAGTGAAACCAGGACTGAGGTGAGATGAATCAATGTAGTGAGACAACCCCTTTAAGCATCCGAAGATGTTTTTCTCTGTTCTAATAAAAGAAAAACTATAAATCTTCGGAGCCTACATCATTTACATACATGAAAAAAAGATTTAGCTGAAACTATTGTTATTCTTCTATCATTCCTGTTTTTAAATGTATTATAATTAATTAATTAAAAAAATGAACATATATATAAAAATTTTAAAAAAGGAGTCTTCCTTCGGAGTATTGGACTGCAATGTCTAGGTGGAGTTGACTCTAGAGGCCCACCAGTGGATTTTATTCTGGGCCCACGGTGGAGTTGACTCTATGGGGCCACGGTGGAGTTGATTCTGGGCCCATTGGTAGAGTTGACTCTAGAGGCCCACCAGTGGAGTTGATCTTGGGGCCCACAGGTGGAGTTGCTTTTAGGGACTCACCAATTGAGCAGTTTCTGGGCCCACTGATGGAGTCTATTTTAGGGGCGCACCCTACAGCTGCTGTAAATGACTGCACATGTCTCCTATACTCTGCCTCTTGCTTTTTGCCTCTTTCTCTGCTTTTCTGCCTCTTTTAAGGATGTATATGCAGTTAAAAACAACTCCAAGTCCACCATGCTCAGGGGCCCACCGGGGGTTTCCCCTATTCCCCTGTTGGTCAGTCCAAGCTTGTACCCTCGTCAATTCCCCACATGCAAATGCTGCAGCGAATGATCCATTACAGATTCCTTCAGCTCAACAGCTAAATCCCACCTTCTCCAGTAACTCAGTTTATGTCGTCTCCCTAATACCATGTAACTATGGGAAACCATAAGTCGTACACACTACAACAAAGTGGTCAAAGTGTCTAAATAATCATAGGCGTAAAATCAAACCTAAAAATATTCTACACGATCTATGGAGGAACACTCAGAAGAGAACCCCGAATATAAGGTCCAACCAATAGAGCAGGTTGGAAAATATAATCTAAATAGATTTCAGTTCTTGAGTAACCGTGAAATATATTGGATCCTCGAACTGAATACATTGCAGCCATTTGGTTTGAAGGAGGAGAATTTATTCATTGACATATGATGGAGTGCAGCAAATAATGATCCTGCAATCGTTTGATCAAATGTAATTACATATAAAGGAATAACAATTGTTATCATAATTGGTGCCAAAGATAAAAATATCTGTCAACCAGCATATGTGATATATTTTTATCAAAATAATTATTTATTTTTATATCAATATTAATTTAATTATAATACGTATAGAATAATAACAATAAGTCCAGCAATATCTTTTTTCATATACAGTGGTCCCTTGGTATGAGTCAATAATCCACTCCAGATCCTTGGACTTACACCAAATGAATTTTATCCATATGATATACAGGGTTAATAATGACTCTGTTCTTATAATAATAATAATAATAATAATAGGATTATTATGAATCACCCACAATGCTCCTCACATTCTCCAAAGTCAGCCTGGATGCAGCTGTAATAGCAGGGCATAGGAGCCGTAGCCGGCTGCAAGGTGACTGTGTTATAGCTAGTCCCTGGAGCCCATTGCTAAGGTCTTATCAATCGACTTGAGGCCTTAACAACCGACTGGAGTCCCCGGAGTCGATTGCTAACTCTTATCAACTGACTTGTCTTGAGGCCTTAACAACCGGCTTAACGACTATTAGCGACTTCACACGCAGTAAATTATGTGTCCCCCAGTGAAGGTAAAAGGGTCCCCCAGTAAGTTATACGTCCCCCAGTAGGTGGTTATATACTTTATATGTCTCCTGGTAGGTGTGTAGTTTACATGTCCCCCAGTAGGTATATGGGCAGGTTATAGGTCCCCCAGCAGGTATATGGGCAGGTTATGGATCCCCCAGCAGGTATATGGGCAGGTTATGGATCCCCCAGCAGGTATATGGGCAGGTTATGGGTCCCCCAGCAGGTATATAGGCAGGTTATGGGTCCCCCAGCAGGTATATGGGCAGGTTACGGTTAGATAGCTTATAGGCCCCACAGCACGTGTATATATAGGTAGCTTATAGCTCCTCCCTGCACGTATAAAAGTAGATAATAGCCCGCCTTCACATATAAAAGTAGATAATAGCTCCCCCCTGCACATATAAAAGTAGATAATAGTCCCCCTCACATATAAAAGTAGATAATAGCCCCCCTCTGCAATATAACAGTAGATAATAGCTCCCCTGCACATATATAAGTAGATAATAGCTCCCCCCTGCACATATAAAAGTAGATAATAGCTCCCCTGCACATATAAAAGTAGATAATAGCTCCCCCCTGCACATATAAAAGTAGATAATAGCCCCCTGCACATATAAAAGTAGATAATAGCTCCCCCTGCACATATAAAAGTAGATAATAGCTCCCCCCTGCACATATAAAAGTAGATAATAGCTCCCCCTGCACATATAACAGTAGAAATAGCTCCCCCCTGCACATATAAAAGTAGATATAATAGCCCCCTGCACATATAACAAGTAGATAATAGCTCTCTCCCTGCACATAAAAAGTAGATAATAGCTTCCCCTGCACATATAAAAGTAGATAATAGCTCCCCCCTGCACATATGACAGTAGATAATAGCTCCCCCTGCACATATAAAAGTAGATAACAGCCCTCCTGCACATATAAAAGTAGAGAATAGCTCCCCCCTGCACATATAAAAGTAGAGAATAGCTTCCCCCTGCACATTTATAATTAGATTATAGGCCCCCAGGATGAATAGAGACAATGAAAAGTAATAAACTGACAGCACTCACCTGACCTCGCTCCCTGCCGCTGTCGCTGCTCCCGGTCTGTTTTTTCAGTGGCGTGCACTCCGGCGCGCACAGAGCCGCATCCTGCCTGCGGCCACAGAGCACTCTGCGGAGCTCTCTGCGGAGCCAAAGCATCTAACTGTATGTGCGTCCGGCGGGCACACAGACAGTTAGTCCCGCCACCGCTGCCGTCGCCAAGGTCCTAAGCCGATAGCTTAGCGACTGGTAACGGCTTAGGACCCTAATGATCGGCGGCGGATAGCGGCGGCGCCGGGGACTAGTTATAGCAGAGCTAGATCAATGTACCTCTGCAGAGGGTTGAAGGTGGTGGTTCTGCCGGAAGCTAAGTGAGAGACGTATCCTGGAGTCCCGAAACCCCTCACACAGAGTGTCACATACTCAGAATGAGCCGGCTACCGTGCAGTTTATCCTCCAATCATGCCGGAGCAGGAGATGAGAGGATCGGGTGTAAGGATGCGGAGGAGACAGCGGCTATAGAGATACGGCACTTATGAGAGGACCCATAGTGCTTGATAATAGGAGCTCTGTGGAGTGTGTGTGCGGCCAAAGCAACGCTCACCTCCGAAAGCAACAGGCTGCTAAATCCTTCATCCTCGCTTGAGATAACCGGCTGATAGTTGTGCCAAGGTCCTCTGTTACACATCCGCTGCCATGCAGGTCCAGGCCTCCTCGAGTCTTATTCCGAGCAAATGTGGTAGACCAAACCAAATTTTTCAAATGCAAACAGGACTTACAGTATACCAAGTTGGACTTCTACCAAAGCAGACCTATACCCAGGTACCACTGTGTATATGAATGATTTAGGCTTTCGACCATTCATAGTTCCTTTTCTTAGAACAGCCCTTCCTTTTGTGATCCCAACTCCGTTTCTACAAAAGCTCCAGTCTCTAATTTTGCGGTTCATTTGGGGATCTAAAAAAAACCGAGATTCCATCGGCAATATCTCTACCTACAAAAGCAGTTTGGTGGCCTAGCCGTTCCTAATTTGATGCTTTACAACTTGGCCTCAATTTTGGAACCCGTATTGCACCTATGGTCATCCCCACCCTTCCACCCGCATTGAAGATGACTCAGTCTCCCCGGGCTCCATTAAAGACCACCTATTAGCATTATTGCAGGGCTTCCCTCCCCTTCCAATTTCCCACTATAGTCTTCTCAAAGTCCGACACTTGATCCCTGTATGGCACCGATATATTGCAAATACACGAGCGGTCCCACTGAAAAAAGACCAATGTCCCTTGTCCATTCTATATGGAACAGCTATTACCGCACCTCTCGACCAATGGATTGCCAAGGGAATTTGGGTGATTGGGGATCTTTTTTCGGATGGTGTTTTTAGATCTTTTGAAGATCTTTCCCGTACCTATGAAATTCCCAGATCCCAATTTTTCATGTACCTCCAAGTTCGCCACGCAATCTCAGCCAGTCCTCAACCTACCGCAACGCGGAATAAAATGCCATTCTATCACTTTCTTTTATCTTTTGGTAGGCAGACTAGGGGTCTCTCAGCAGCTTATTCCACTCTGTCCTGGCATAGTCCCGACACCAAACTCGAATATATGAATAAATGGGAATCAGAACTGTCCAGGTCATTTTCAGTGGAAGTTTGGGTTGTTGGCCCCCGCCTCGGTTCCCCAACACTCAAATTTTTTTAAATCACTGGAATGGCAGGAAAATACATTTTAGAGGGATCTCACCCCACCCCGACGGCACATTTTTCCCCGGAACATCAAAATGTTTGGAGAGGGTTGGTGGCCTTTTCCTTTTGTCACACATTGGTGGTCTTGCCCTATAGCCAAAACAATTTGGCTTAAAACTGAAAGGCTCATCCAAGAACTTTATCATACCAGATTTGTGCTCTCCCAAGAACTAGCCCTGTTAGATATCACTATTGATGATATCCCCCCAACACACCAAACGGTGATACAGCTTTGGGGCTAATAGCACCGCCCAAAATAGCTCCATTGGAAATCCCCTCATTTTGCATTTAAGGAAGCGTTCTTAGGCTAGTTCCAGGCTTATCTCGGGCCGTATTTATTCCGCAATACCCCCGAAATACTTTCAAATAAGAACAATAGTTTAATGTTTCCAATGTAAAAACCCTCGTCTTCCACGAAACTTTTTTTCGTACTATTTGCGGACGAAATACATCCGAAAAAACGATCTAAAATTTGGTCCCCTGTCACTTATTGAGGATTTTACAACGTAAATGACCCTAGAAAAGATGGGGAATGTATTTACGACGTAAATCCGCCAACTTGGGACACATTTGAAGCGAAAAACGGACGTTTTGCGGGGAAAAAACGTCCGAAATACCCCCGAAAAAAAGCCGTGGAACATAGCCTTAGGCAATGTTCACAGGGGTTTTTTGCGGGGAAAATTTCGCCCCCCCAATTACGCCGTGGTTTCCCGGGGGGGGGCGGGGCGGGGATGAGGGGGGCCGCCTTCGCCGGCCCATAGACAATCACGCTAGCGGCGTAACGCCCTAGAAAGTGACATGTCAATTACTCCCCGCCAGCGAGGGACGTAATCCATATTCTCTATGAAACTGTGAATTTTCCGAAAATGGCCTTTTTCGGCCTTTAATTGGGGCACTCCGGCACGTAATTACGGACCGAAATACGGCCCATTTTAAGCCGTGTGAACATAGCTTTAGAGTCAACTCCCAATTCTATAATGAAACATCCTTGATTGTTCCTCCCCATTTGATTGCTAGCAGGAGGGCTAAATGGAGGGTTTGGCTAGATTCATCCTATTTCACAAAACGAAGCCCCTTAATAACACTATCTTTTTAAAGTTCGTTTGGGTCCCTCAAACAATCATTCTTTATCCATCTTTCTCAGCATAATTTTATATGTCATTCAGTTATTTGGTTATTCCTCTGTTAATTTAGCTACACTTGAATGGTGTAACTCTCCGTATTGCACATGTACATGGCATACGTGGGTTTGGTTTATTTGTGTAACGCTGTTTATGTTACCCTTATCTTCTCTCTCTCTTAAAATTCAAATTCTCAATAAAAACATATTGATTTAAAAAAAAAAAAAAAGGAAATCGTGCGAGAGCATGAAAAAAACATTGATTTTACAGATCATTTAATAGTCTAATAGAGAGACAATAAACTGACATATTTATTAATTGGAAAAGTGCATCACTGTAGCTTTATCTATGTGGGGAAGTCTTGGAGACGGTTGTGTGAGGAGCTGACAGAGGAGAAGGTCCTGTGAGGAACAGAGAGTGCGTGACAGGAGGTATCTAGAGATTAAGGCAGAGATGTATGGAGGGGAGAGGTTATGGAGGGAAGGTTTGAGAGATGGAGGGAGGGAGGGATGGAGAGATGTAGGAGGGAGAGGTTAGGAGAGTTTGGAGGGAGGGAGAGAGGTATGGAGAGATGTATGGAGGGGAGAGGTTATGGAGGGGAGAGGTTATGGAGAGATGTATGGAGGGGAGAGGTTATGGAGAGATGTATGGAGGGGAGAGGTTATGGAGAGATGTATGGAGGGGAGAGGTTATGGAGAGATGTATGGAGGGAGAGGTTATGGAGAGATGTATGGAGGGGAGAGGTTATGGAGGGGAGAGGTTATGGAGGGGAGAGGTTATGGAGGGGAGAGGTTATGGAGAGATGTATGGAGGGGAGAGGTTATGGAGAGATGTATGGAGGGGAGAGGTTATGGAGGGGAGAGGTTATGGAGAGATGTATGGAGGGGAGAGGTTATGGAGAGATGTATGGAGGGAGAGGTTACGGAGAGATGTATGGGGGGGAGAGGTTACGGAGAGATGTATGGAGGGAGGGGTTTGGAGAGTTTGTATGGAGGGAGAGTTATGGAGATATGTATGGGGGGGAGGGGTTAGGGGGAGATGTATGGAGGAAAGAGGTTATGGAGAGATGTATGGAGGGGGAGGGTTTTTGGAGAGATTTTATGGAGGGAGAGGTTATGGAGAGATGTATGGAGGGAGAGGTTTATGGAGAGATGTATGGAGGGAGAGGTTAGGGAAAGGATGTATGGAGGGAGGGGTTATGGAGAGATGTATGGCGGGGCGGGGTTTTGGAGAGATGTATGGAGGGGAGAGGTTATGGAGAGATGTATGGAGGGGAGAGGTTATGGAGAGATGTATGGAGGGGAGAGGTTATGGAGAGATGTATGGAGGGGAGAGGTTATGGAGAGATGTATGGAGGGGAGAGGTTATGGAGAGATGGATGGAGGGGAGAGGTTATGGAGAGATGTATGGAGGGGAGAGGTTATGGAGAGATGTATGGAGGGGAGAGGTTATGGAGAGATGTATGGAGGGGAGAGGTTATGGAGATGTATAGAGGGGAGAGGTTATGGAGAGATGTATGGAGGGGAGAGGTTATGGAGAGATGTATAGAGGGGAGAGGTTATGGAGAGATGGATGGAGGGGAGAGGTTATGGAGAGATGGATGGAGGGGAGAGGTTATGGAGAGATGGTTGGAGGGGAGGTTATGGAGAGATGTATGGAGGGGAGAGGTTATGGAGAGATGTATGGAGGGAGAGGTTATGGATAAACTTGTAGGTCCGGGATAACCGAGAAAAGTGGATTGTCCGGACAGTGGGAGCCAGAGAGGGATTGGCAGAGGGGATTGATGGATTGGAGGGAACATGACCCCAAGGTATCACTGAGGTAGCTTTGCCCTACTCACCTGTCAAGTCACACACACAGCCAGACCACCCCCTCCCTTTTCCCCCTTCCTTGAGTCCCTTTGCTACCGTGGCCCCACCAATGATGACACTGACTACCGACTTGGAATGAATTGGCCACAGCAGCCGTTTTATTAACAATACATATAAATATAACAACTCCCTGTATGTATATATATATATATATATATATATATATATATATATATATATGTGAATATGTACCATCCAAATACCCTTACCCCAAAACCTAAAGCTCCATTTTAACCAATGTATCTAATAATATATATAAATATATATGATATATATATATATATATATATATATAAAAATATATCTGTAAGCTGAGCAAACCCAGGTAGGTTCCCGGAATACAGCGAAAGTTACGGACGAAGAAAATGACTCCAACACCAGTTCAACAACCCATAGTTTACTGAACTTTCAGAAAAGCAATTTTGAACAAATCCCCAAACACACATGTACAAAGTGGTAACCAAGGCCCCTGTGCCCCACAGCGCGCCGCCGAGAGTGTGTCCCCCTGGATGCACGATCAGTTTTACCTAAATCATGGGGCTCAGAACGGCCGAACACCCCTTACCTTTTTTAAAAAACCATAAAAAGGACAGGAACAATCGTGTGTGGGGCAGTTCAAAAGCGTGCGGCGGTGGGGCACAGACGCTTACAATTTAAACCAGCTCTACCCGCTATCCCCAGACATATAAACATAAAAAAAATCCTCTAACAACCAAACCGGTTTCATAAATAACAGTGATATAACAAGCCCCATCCAATGTCCCGAATCAGGAGGCGTAGTTTTGGATACACAGCTATGGCCTGAAACCAAATCTGTCCTAACAGTCCTAGTTGGGTTGGCGTGCACGCTGTCTTTGACCCGGGTATAAATTTCAATGCCGGCATTGCTGCTCTGAGGTGATGTTTCCCTGCTTTTCCAAGATGTAGTCGCTCCTCTCAGTCTCTGCAGTGGTTCTTTTTCCTTCGTGGGCTTTCTTTGACAACAGCTTCAGTGCGCACAGTTACACTTCTCTCTCTTTGGGGATCTCACAACTTTTGAGCCCAAACGGAGAAGGAAAGCCCAGTCAATCTTCAGCCAGCATCTGTTCCCTCCTGCCTTCTCTTTGTCTTTCTTGTTCTTCCCAAAATGGGCCGCTCCCTCATGCCTCCAGTCACATGTCTCTAGTCACATGCTATCATTTGCATGCAACAGTTTCCAGAGACAGTGGCAAACTTGTGGCCAAACACCAGAATGCAACAGAATGCTTTTCAATAATAAGTCACACATATGATTTTACTGAGTAAATACAATGCGGCTGTTCCACTACCCCACACCTCCCCAAAACACTATCCCCAACAACCAAAGACACAACCGTCCATGGGGCCGAGATCCTTGGAGCTAACATCGGCCCGGCGAACAAAATCCCCGAAGGGAACAACCACCGTTACTCCCAGCCGTACTCCACTGGCTCGGGGGCCCAAAAGCCATACTTTATGGCTCCGCCATTTTGCTCCTCCGGGAAAACACCCTTAAGGAGCCCCCCTTTCGCCAGGCCGACCCAATACCAAAATGCTGAGGGAATCCTATCCCAAGGGCTCCCTCCCCAATTTTTTCATCCAACCCCAAGAACCTCAGCCGCCTACGGCCACCATGACATTTGCACTTTCCCCTTCTGACCCCCCCAAACCACTATAACCCTCTTTTAGGGCAGGTGGGCGGGACTATTCACTCCCACGCCGCGCTGTCTGCTCCTCGGTGCAGGTATAGAGATGGACGGTGGGGACTGTGCAGGTATAGAGGTGGGCGGTGGGGACTGTGCAGGTATAGAGGTGGGCGGTGGGGACTGTGCAGGTATAGAGGTGGGCGGTGGGGACTATGCAGGTTTAGAGGTGGGCAGTGGGGACGTTCAGGTATAGAGATGGACAGTGGGAACTATACAGGTATAGAGGTGGGCGGTGAAGACTGTGCAGGTATAGAGGTGGGCGGTGGGGACTGTGCAGGTATAGAGGTGGCGTGGGACTGCAGGTAGGGGGCGTACAGATGTGCAGGTATAAAGGTGGGCAGTGGGGACTGTGCAGGTATAGAGGTGGGTGGTGGGACTGTTCAGGTATAGAGGTGGGTGGTAGAGGCTGTGCAGGTATAGAGGTGGGCAGTGGGGAATGTGCAGGTATAGAGGTGGGCGGTGGGGACTGTGCAGGTATAGAGGTGGGCAGTGGGGACTGTGCAGGTATAGAGGTGGGCAGTGGGGAATGTGCAGTTATAAAGGAGGACAGTGGGGACTGTGCAGGTATAGAGGTGGGCAATACAGACTGTGCAGGTATAGAGGTGGGCGGTGGGAACTGTGCAGGTATAGAGATGGGTGGTATGGACTGTGTAGGTATAGAAGTGGACGGTACGGACTATGTAGGTAGAGAGGTGGGGACTTTGGGGTGAAGCTTTTTCTGATGAGGTTGATCTTGTTTCAGACGTAAGTGGCAAACTCATCTGCTGAGAGGAGATATAGGTGAGGAGTGACCCATAAACTGAGTGGTGATAAGGACCTTTTGTTGAAATATTGAGCTTTTTGTCCTGGGTGCCCTATAGCAGACACAGCAGTGGGGGAGAGCTCCTGCCGCAGACGGTTGCCTCACAGCCATACCCCGGTTTGGTTGTAGGTTTTTCAGAAGGGGAAAAAAAACAATGGCTGATCTCCTGGGACAGAGTAAATATGATTTTGAGGCGTCTTTTTGTTTGGTCTAATATCCTCTGATCTTCTTCTATCTTTTGTTCTCTAGGGAATCAATCAACAATCACAGAATTTTTCCTCTTGGGATTTGGAAACCTCTGCAGTTTTAAGATTCTAGTTTTCACTCTGTTTTTGATCGTCCACATCATGGCTTTGACTGCCAATGTCCTAGTAAGTGTCCTGATTGGGGTCACCCGGAGTCTCCACTCCCCCATGTACTTCTTTCTCAGCCAGCTGTCCTTGTCTGAAATCGTGTTCACCAGTAATATCGTCCCCAACATGTTATGGCTGATACTGGAGGGAGGAGGAAAAGTATCCATTGCCCGGTGTATATCTCAGTTCTACTTATTGGCCATTCCAACCATTGCCCAATGCTTGCTGTTGGCGACCATGTCCTTCGATCGGCATGTGGCCATCTGCAGACCATTACATTATGCCACCATTATGACCTTCACCCATCAGCTTCAGATGGTCATCTCCTGCTGGTTGGTGGGGTTAACCTTGACCCTTTTTGTATCCATTTTCATAAATAAGTTAAAATTTTGTGGCCTTAACACCATCGACCACTTCTACTGTGACATTGCTCCTCTGATACGATTGTCCTGCTCCAGTACATCTGCTGTAGAGCTGGTCATTGAGGTGGAGGCTGTTCTCGTCATTTTGTCACCATTCATGTTCATTGTGGTCACCTACATTTCTATCATTCGGACCATCCTGAAGATTCCTTCCAGCATTGGAAGACATAAAGCCTTCTCCACCTGCAGCTCCCACCTGATCATTGTGTGCATGTACTATGGGACATTGTCGTCCATTTATATCTTTCCCCGGAGAGATAATTCTTTAAATCTGAACAAAGGTCTGTCTGTGCTATACACACTGGTGACTCCCTTGTTCAACCCTCTTATCTACAGCTTGAGGAATCAGGACATCAGAGGCGCCATCCAGAAATATGTTTTCTGAATATGTGTTCTGAAGCTATGGTAAAGCCCTAATACAGAAGATCTCTCCAATGTAACATACGCTTCTACTATCCTAATCATCTCCATCATCTTCAAGATTCTTCAAGGACATCAGGACATCAGAGGCGCCATTAGGAAATATGTTTTCTGAATATGTGTTCTGAAGCTATGGTAAAGCCCTAATACAGAAGATCTCTCCAACGTAACATACGCTTCTACCATCCCAAGCATCTCCATCATCTTCAAGACTCTTCAAGGAGGAACCAGGACATAAAAGGCACCATTTTTAAATATATTAAATGTTTATGGCTGTAGAACGCCATGGAAACTTAGGGAAGTGAGTCTCCAGATATTTAGTCATATAGTCAAAAGGGTTTAGGTCTGGAGACATGCTTTGCCAGCCCAGCACCTCTACCTTCAAATTCTTCAGCCAGACAGTGGTCGCCTTGGAGGTGTTTGGGGTCGGTATCATGTAGGATACTGGCCTGCGGCCCAGAAGGGAGGGGGTCATGCTCTGCTTTAGGATGTCACAGTACATGTTGGCATTTATGGTTCCCTCAGTGAACTGTAGCTCCCCACAGCCGGCAGCACTCATGCAGCCCCAAACCATTACACTCCCACCACCATTGTCACGATCTGCCAAGCATTGTGCAGCTGTCTTAACCACAATATGTCCTTTGACTCTGGCAGTGGTGATGCTATAGCTAGTCAAGTGTTTTCTGTGCCTTCTATCAGGACAGCAGTTAAACACTTGACTTCAGCAATCACAGCTGCTGTCCATCACCCTCCCTGGGGGAACTATTTAGCTCTGGCAGTTTTTGCACTCAGGGACAGAGTTTGTGTTGGGCTTGCCTGACCTCCTGCATTGTTTCTCTGCTCCTTTGTATTCCTGTTTTTGTTCTTTGCCTGTTGACTATTTTATTTGCTTACCATCTGTTCATGTAACCTGCCTGCTGTTCACCCATTTGTTTTTGGAACTTTGTTTTTCCCTTCACATCCTTCATGGCCTGAAGGATCAATCACCCCGTTTACATTTTTAATGGACTGTCTCCATTTCTGTATATACCTGCATGTTTCTGCAATAAAGTCCTTGAAAGAATGTTACAACCATGCCTGACTGGAGGCAGACACACTTGTCTTTGTCCTCCTCACATGGTTGCTGCCACAAACGCTTGACACCATCTGAACCAAATAAGTTTATCTTGGTCTCATCAGAGCACAGGACATGGTCCCAGTAACCCATGTCATTAGTCTGCTTGTCTTCAGCAAACTGTTTATGGGCTTTCTTGTGCATCATCTGTAGAAGAGGCTTCCTTCTCGGATGACAGCCATGCAGACCAATTTGATGCAGTGTGCGGCTTATGGTCTGACCACTCCCAGGCTGACCCCCACCCCTGTGACCTCTGCAGCAATGCTGACTGCACTCATCTCTGGATGTGACGCTGAGTACATGGACTCACCTTCTGTAATCAACCAAGGTGATGCCTGTTCTGAGTGGAACCTGTCTTGTTAAACCGTTGTATGGTCTTGGCCACCGCGCTGCAGCTCAGTGTCAGGGTGTTGGCCCCGCGCTGCAGCTCAGTGTCAGGGTGATGGCCCCCGAGCTGCAACTCAGTGTCAGGGTCTTGGTCCCCGCGTTGCAGCTCAGTGTCAGGCTCTTGGTCCCCGCGCTGCAGCTCAGTGTCAGGGTGTTGGCCCACGCGCTGCAGCTCAGTGTCAGTGTGTTGGCCCCCGCGCTGCAGCTCAGTGTCAGGGTGTTGGCCCCCCGCGCTGCAGCTCAGTGTCAGGGTGTTGGCCTCCGCGCTGCAGCTTAGTGTCGGGTGTTGGCCTCCGCTGCTGCAGCTCAGTGTCAGGGTGTTGGCCCCCACGCTGCAGCTCAGTGTCAGGGTGTTGGCCCCCGCGCTGCAGCTCAGTGTCAGGGTGTCGGCCCCCGCACTGCAGCTCAGTGTCAGGGTGTTGGCCCCCGCGCTCCAACTCAGTGTCAGGGTGTTGGCCCCCGCGCTGCAGCTCAGTGTCAGGGTGTTGGCCTACGCGCTGCAGCTCAGTTTCAGGGTGTTGGCCTCCGCGCGGCAGCTCAGTGTCAGGGTGTTAGCCCCCGTGCTGCAGCTCAGTGTCAGGGTGTTGGCCCCCACGCTGCAGCTCAGTGTCAGGGTGTTGGCCCCCGTGCTGCAGCTCAGTGTCAGGGTGTTGGCCCCCGCGCTGCAGCTCAGTGTCAGGGTTTTGGCCCCTGCGCTGCAGCTCAGTGTCAGGGTGTTGGCCCCCGCGCTGCAGCTCAGTGTCAGGGTGTTTGCCTCCGCGCTTCAGCTCAGTGTCAGGGTGTTGGCCACCGCGCTGCAGCTCAGTGTCAGGGTGTCGGCATCTTCTTATAGCCTCAGCCATCTTTACATAGAGCAACAATTCTTTTTTTTCTGATCCTCAGACAGTTATGTACCATAAAGGACCACGTTGAACAGTATGAGAGAGTGAAAGAGCGATAACACCAAATGTAACACAGCTGCTCAACATTCACACTTTAGACCTTGTAACATGAAAAAGAGTCTCATGACACTGTGGAGGGAAAATGGAAAATTAGGCACGATTTTTCCATTTTCACTTAGGGGTGTACTCACTTAGGGGTGTACTCCCTTTTGTCCCCAGCGGTTTAGACATTGATGTCTGTGCGTTGAGTTATTTTGATGGAAATCCCTAAAGAAGCATTTATGCTATCTATCATACATGAAAAAACTTTGAGATTCTCGGATCACATATTTTGATCAAAAGATGTTTAAGCTGCCCACGAATTTCAACGTGATCTCAAATCGGGCAGTCCTACACTATCTTTTACCTCTCAATAGAGCCTCCAGGCCTCTCACTGGGTCACCGCCCCTCCTTTATACGGGAGAGAAAAAAAAAAACACACCAGAACCTGCAACCCTGCACCTCTTATACAGCCTGTGAGAGTGGGCGGGTGCAGAAAACCAATATGGAGGCACCCCTTCCTTCCCATATAGGTTAAAATCAACATACACCAAATATAACGTATGTTTCTGCACAAAAAACATTTCTGAAAAAACTCTATGCGAACCTGGGTGCCACTGGCAGGGCTGCGGCACACATATATATATATAAAAGTACACACGCACACCCACTGCCAAGGGGGCAAAAAGATAGTATAGGACTGCCCGATTTGAGATCACGTTGAAAGTCGTAGGCAGCTTAAAACATCTTTTGATCAAAATATGTGAACCGGAATCTCAAAGTTTTTTTCATGTATGATAGATAGAAATAAATGCTTCTTTAGGGATTCCACGTAATGTATTTGCCCTTTTTGCAGTAGTGTGCCGCTGGCGTTGGTGTGCGTGTGTACATGTATATATATATATATATATTAATATATAAATATAAATATATATATATATATATATAATAAATATATATATATATAATATTATATATAATAGTTTTTCCGCAGCCCTGCCAAGTGGCACCAAGGTTTGCATATTTTTTTCAGAAGTTTTTTTTGTGCAGAACCATACGTTATATTTGGTGTATGTTGATTTTAATCTATATGGGAGGAAGGGGTGCCTCCATTTTGGTTTTCTGCACCCGCCCACTCTCACAGGCTGTCAAAAGAAGGAAGCTTGCAGGTCTGGTGTGTTTTATTTTTTTCTCTCTGTATAGAGGTGGGTTTGACCCAGTGAGAGGCCTGGTTTTGGGCCCTCATTGAGAGGTAAAGAAGTGTAGGACCTGCCCGATTTTGAGATCACGTTGAAAGTCGTGGCAGCTTAAACATCTTTTGATCAAAATATGTGAACCGAGAACCTCAAAGTTTTTTCATGTATGAGTTATTTTGATGGCACCAAATTTACACTGTGATACAAGCCGGGCACTGACTACTTTACATTCTATCAAAGTGTCAGATCTTCAGTGTTGTCCAATGAAAAGATATAATACAATATTTACAAAAATGTGAGGGGTGTACTGACTTTTGTGAGATACTGTATATAATGTGAGGGGTGTACTGACTTTTATGAAATACTGTACATGGCAGGCAAGTTGGACCTGGGGCATAGGATATTTTAGTAGATTTCCATATACTAACACAAGAAAGCTTAGGCATGCCTTTTCCTCACAATAGATGTGAATGGGGTTGGAAAAAGGGGGCAACCATGTGGAAGTGTTGATGAACCACAAATGATGAAACATAATGGAAGAGAGAACAAAGAAGAAAGGTCAGATGAGGAAAACCCACACACACACAGACAGTGGATCGATATATAAAATGACAAATGTCAGCTTTAATTTCTATATTTTATGGTAATTTTACAACTTTCATAAGGAATGTAATGCAATAACTTCTTATAAAAAAAGTGAGTCTTCCCGTTAGAGCCTGAAGAAGCAGAACCTACAAATATACTTAAAAGTTACATTTTAAAGTGTCACAAATGGGATCCAAGCTATTATCAGACTATAATCATTCAACAACCAGAGGGGGGAAAAAAACAAAAACATATTTTTACGGTGGATTCCACCATTTTTCTAAAATCAGTTGCTAAAGGGAAACCGGGAAGAACACAGATTCCAATCCAGATGCCCCAAACTACAATGTAACGGCAAACTTGAAACAATTGAATGATTAGGCTTTAGTTGGTAGAAGAGAATCCTTGGGTTAAGGAATAAAATCTTCATAGGTTCCTTATAAGGCATTATGGGAAAGGAGCCGAGAAGCTCAAGCGCCCTCTATTGGATGTAACAAATCCTCAATTTGCTTTTGACCCATTGTGTCTTTGGAAAGCAAAAGGGATATTTAGCCAAGCCAGTATCACTCATCTGTAGACAGCGGTTTTGGAGTGTTTGCCCCTCGTCAGTACAAAGCAGAGTGATGCTGGCTTGGCTGAGTGGGAGGCAATGAGTGGCTCAGAAAGGGAAGATCTCTCCTTAGAGAGAGCACCTATATAGGCGTGTGGAGATTCGAAATTGCCTTTTGCACTCCACGAAGCATCTGCATATCGCAAGGCATTATGGGAAAGGAGCTGAGAAGGTTCCTTATAGACCAGGTCCAGATTCTTTTCCAGATAAATGCACCAAATATTGTAGATATAAAGTGAAGACTTGAGGTTTATATGGTGTTGTATAAAAGTCTTTAGATCAGATACATCAGATTCTGATCTAAAGAAAACTACTCCTAGTCCAATCTCCAGTGGGTCTACAGAATGTTCCATTATGGGAAACATCAAGGCTTACTCCCATATGAGTCTTTCTTGTTCCCATAGTTATTTAGGTTGCCCACATGTAACTCAAGGCAAGTTGGTTGAAGACCCTGTGGTTTGTCCCAATTGCCTGGTGATCTATTGCCAACTCTTCCTCTACCTCTCGGGGTTGGGGGGACGGGGGTGGCACAGCTTTGCTGCTTTTACTGTAAAGAACCCTTACTTATATCTCAATCAGATTCCTCCACAAATAAAGAACATCCTACATCCAGGGAGTCTTACTTCTCAAGCTAAACAAGTGTTGTACTTCCAGCCCAAAGAGAGCCCGCAAGCCATTTGATATCCTAGTCAACTACATATGAACCACCTCAAGCTCTCCTGCTATATATTCTGTTTAGGATCCTGAGCCTAAAATATTTACACTGATCTCTCAACATACAATATCAATTGCTTCTGGGACAACTATTGAATGTTGAAAGCATAACACTATGGAAAACTGGTAATTGGTTTAGAAGGTCCAAAAATGTCCACAATAGAATTCAAAATAGAGATTAAAGAGAATGGAGCAGCTACTAATCCAGATAGAGCGCGTTCTTCTATACAGTAGATCAGAAAGAGCTGCTGGAAGCTGGAAATCATTTTCTATGGTGAGGACAGGAGCTTTCTTGGGTAATAGACCTTATACACTATGTACCAATAAAGAAAATGGATCCCTCAAGTAATGACAAAAGGAGCCGCTCATCCTGGCACTTGTGAGAGAAGCACAGGACATGTAGTACTGCACTGTACTGTAGAGAGGCGCTGTAGGTTGGTCACCAATCACTGCATGCACCTCACTAATACATGTAGATCAGTACAGGATATGTAGTACCGCACTGTACGGTCGAGAGGCGCTATAGACCACCAATCACTGCATGCACCTCACTAATACATGTAAGAGCAGTACAGGATATGTAGTACCGCACTGTACGGTAGTGTGGCTCTATAGACCACCAATCACTGCATGCACTGCACTAATACAAGTAAGATCAGTACAGGACATGTAGTACCGCACTGTACGGTCGAGAGGCGCTATAGACCACCAATCACTGCATGCACCTCACTAATACATGTAAGAGCAGTACAGGGCATGTAGTACCGCACTGTACGGTCGAGAGGCGATATAGACCCCCCAATCACTGCCATGCACCTCACTAATACATGTAAGAGCAGTGCAGGACATGTAGTACCTGCACTGTACGGATCGAGAGGCGCTATAGACACCAATCCCTGCATGCACCTCACTAATACATGTAAGAGCAGTGCAGGATAGTAGTAAACCCCACTGTACGGTCGAGAGGCGCTATAGACCACCAATCCCTGCATGCACCTCACTAATACATGTAAGAGCAGTGCAGGACATGTAGTACTGCACTGTACTGTAGGGAGGCACTATAGACCGCCAATCACTGCCTGCACCTCACTAATAAATGTAAGCAGTACACGACATGTAGTACCGCACTGTACTGTAGAGAGGTGCTATAGACTGCCAATCACTGCATGTACCTCATTAATACATGTAAGAGCAGTACAGGACATGTAGTACCGCACTGTGCTGTAGGGAGGCGCTATAGACCGCCAATCACTGCCTGCACCTCACTAATACATGTAAGAGCAGTGCAGGAGATGTAGTACTGAACTGTACTGTAGGGATGTGATATAGACAGCCAATCACTGCATGCACCTCACTAATACATGTAAGACAGTACAGGACATGTAGTACCCGCACTGTACTGTAGGGAGGTGCATAGACCACAATCACTGCATGCACCTCACTAATACATTAAGAGCAGTACAGGACATGTAGTACCGCACTGTACTGTAGAGAGGTGCATGACCGCCCAATCACTACATGTGCCACAATACATGTAAGAGCAGTAAGGACATGTAGTACCGCACTGTACTGTAGAGAGGCGCTATAGACCCCAATCACTGCCTGCACCTCATTAATACATGTAAGAGCAGTAGACAGCACTGTACTGTAGAGAGGCGCTGTAGGCTGGTCACCAATTACTGCATGCACTGCACTAATACAAGTATGATCAGTACAGGAGATGTAGTACCGCACTGTACGGTCGAGAGGCGCTATAGACCACTAATCACTGCCTGCAGCTCACTAATACATGTAAGAGCAGTACAGGACATATAGTACCCCACTGTACTGTAAAAGGAGCTATAGACCACCAATCACTGCATGCACATCATTAATACATGTAAGAGCAGTACAGGACATGTAGTACCGCACTGTACTGTAGGGAAGCACTATAGACCGCCAATCACTGCCTGCACCTCACTAATACATGTAAGAGCAGTACAGGACATGTAGTACCGCACTGTACTGTAGAGAGGTGCTATAGACTACCAATCCCTGCATGCAGCTCACTAATACATGTAAGAGCATTACGGGACATGTAATACTGCACTGTACTGTAGAGAGGCGCTATAGACCACTAATCACTGCATGCACCTCACTAATACATGTAAGAGCAGTACAGGACATGTAGCACCGCACTGTACTGTAGAGAAGCGCTATAGACCACCAATCACTGCATGCACCTCACTAATACATGTAAGAGCAGTACAGGACATGTAGTACCGCACTGTACTGTTGGGAGGCACTATGGACCGCCAATCACTGCCTGCACCTCACTAATACATGTAAGAGCAGTACAGGACATGTAGTACCGCACTGTACTGTAGCGAGGTGCTATAGACTACCAATCACTGCATGCACCTACTAATACATGTAGGAAGTAAGACATGTATACCGCACGTACGTAAGAGCGCTATAGACCACCAATCACTGATGCCCTCACAATACATAAGCATACAGGACTGTATACCGCCTGTACTGTAGAGAGGCGCTATAGACCACCAATCACTGCATGCACCTCACTAATACATGTAAGAGCAGTACAGGACATGTAGTACCGCACTTTACTGTAGAGAGGTGCTATAGACCACCAATCACTGCATGCACGTCACTAATACATGTAAGATATATGCAGGAAAAAGGAAAAAAAAAAAAAAAGAAGAAAGAAAAAAGAGAGGGGGCGCACAATAGTGTTATACTGTACAATAAGAATAGGTAGTAAAGAGTGATTATATATTCTCACCTTTTGGTGTTACGCTACGACTATAGAGACACAGATCCCACTTTAAATCCCCCAAAAAAAGAATTTCTGATTAAGGGTCTCGAATTAATATTAGAAAACAACTTCTTCCATCACAATAGCACCATCTACAGGCAGATACGAGGCACTTCCATGGGCACCAGAGTTGCCCCCTCATATGCGAACATCTTCATGGGGGCCTACGAGACAGAATATATTTACGACCAACGAACGTTCTTTCAACATATATCTCTATACAAGAGGTATATAGATGACCTCATCTTTGTCTGGGCAGGACCTTCTGAACTTATCCCTTTATTCATTGATCATTTGAATAACAACACAAAAGGGATATCCTTTGTAGCTAAAACAAGTACCGAGTCTATAGAATTTTTAGACCTAAATATTTCTATAAAACAAGGCAAATTTATCACCACTACTCATTTTAAATCTGTGGATAGTAATTCATACATTCATTTTAAGAGTGCACACCACAAGCCATGGCTATGTAACATACCCTACGGTCAATTCAAAAGAATAAGGAAGAATTGCACCGAGGACTCCGATTATGTTCACCAGATAGAAGTTCTTGAAAATAGGTTTAGGGACAAAAAATACCCTGAAAAACTACTATCAAATGCAAAAGAGAGAGTTAAAACTCTAACACAAAAAGATTGCCTAGAAAAAAAGAAGAAAAATGAGGAAGATAACACCTCAAAAATAAAGTACTCACTCATTACACAATATAACTCCTCAAGATCCGCAATACGGAAGATTTTATACCAACATTGGTACATTTTAAAAAAAGATCCTTTTTTAGGTCCACTTCTACCCGATAAACCCGACATTATTTATAGTAGAGCACCTAATATTAAAAACTTAGTAGCCCCTAGTCGGGTTAAAGACTCTACAGAAACCAGGTAACAATCCAGCTAATCCAGGTAGTTCCCCTTGTGGCTCCTCTCTTTGCCTATGTTGCTCTAGTATCAGCACTAGTTCCTATATCATCTCCAATACCACGAAAGAAATATATCCGATCAAACAGGAACTCAACTGCAAAAGCTCCTTTGTCATCTATGTTATAGAATGTATCTGCAAACTCCAATACGTTGGCAGAACATCGCGGCCTCTGCACCTCCGCCTTAATGGCCATAGAGCATGTGTGAAAAGAGGGGACATGCTACATAGTGTCTCCCGACATTGCAATGAACATCACCAGAGAGACTTTACAGTTTTAAGTATTACTCCGGTTGATTTCATTCCTTCTAAACTACCAAACCGCCTACAAGCTCTACAGAAAAGAGAAATGTTCTGGATCTATAGGCTACAGACTCTGTTCCCCAAAGGTCTAAATGACGCCACCGAACTAATCCACTAGAAAATCATTCCTTTACCTGATTTTCTTTTGACTAGGGTCTCATTTTAAAATTTATGATGTTTCCTGATTACCTACACAATACCTCGTGACATTGGTTACGTGAAAAACTGAAAAAATTACAATTCTGTCCTCCATAGGAAATAAGTTGGTAATATAAGCACGCCTCAGTAATTCAGCGTTATAATGGAAGGATATATCTAGCCTCCATCTATGCTTCATAGCTATATGTATTTTTTATTTCATTTTTCATCATGTGTACCACTACATACTGTCAACTTGAATTCTATTCGTCCTTTCTACCGTCTCACTTGGGATAGCTATACGCATTGTCTATGTCTCACATCTGCTGACACGCTCATTTGTAACCCTCCCACTTAATACGGGACCTTTTCAAGTTCCTATTTACACTATCGGAAGAATGTAACTATTGCAATGTAATGTATGCAACTTCAGTATTTTTTTTGTCGCCAGTTTTTTCCATGTTTACAAATAAAACCC